>JAOPJM010001042.1:2653023-2665524 GCA_027124095.1 Muusoctopus leioderma | reverse complement strand
TAAAATGCTGCCTCAAGAAAATCTCCGTCCAACCCATGCTAGCATGGAAAAACGGACATAAAAACGATGATGATGATGATGATAATGACTAACTATTTGATCTTACCTTTCTTTCTCCTTTTGTCTAATTTCTTCCTCCTTTTTTCGTCTTTCTTGTTCAGCACGTTCCCTCTCTGCCGCTTGTAGTCTTTCTCGTTCAGTTTTCCGGTCTCGAATGGTTTTCTCCGAGAGGTGTTTACTTTTATCAAAGTCAACCTGTTATAATACTGGCAATTAATTACTTGTATAGATTTACTGTTTCATTTATGCAACACACAATTAAGCTAACTCAAAGCAAGGTGATATTTTTTCTGGGAGGTTATTTAGTAAATCTACTTGAGTAATAACCATTCATCTTAGCAATAAATAAAAGAAAAACATTTAATATAATTTTTACCCTCTCTCTATTACAAGCTGCTTGCAATCAAGGAAAGCATCCATGCAACTCTTACCTAAAAAGAGAAAATCATTTCAAAAACAAAATGAGAAAATAATTTTCACCTTGAAATAGAAGACTTAAAATTTTTGTTTGACTTTTTTTTTTTATTAACAATTCATAACAATTTTCCATAGATTGTTGTTCTACAAATAATTGTTGCATCACATGTTTTCATGGCTAGATGCCCTTCCTAATAATAACAATTCGATTGTGAAATGAGAGTGGAATCTATATTCATCTAGAATAACTGAGCCAAGTTGGGGATTTGTCTCTTATATGGTAAACATTACGGAAACAGGAGTTAAGCACTGGCCCAAGGATATATAGTAATATGCTTTGTTTTTGTTTTTTTTTCTTTTGCATATAGTTGATTTGTTATGACAGCATTTCTACATTCAGCAATAAATCACAAGTTAATTTACAAGAGCTGGTATCTGTTAAAATTTCAAATATGTTGATTTTGCTTTTCTCTTTGGTACCAATAAAATGAGCACTGGGATATGAGGTATCGTGCTCGAAATGTGTGGAAATGGCATGGGATTATCGGCTCATAATTTCAAATCTACTTGCAGGGATTTTGATGTGTTTCAAAGTAGAAGACTTTATTTCACACTCAAGTAGTTATCATTATTCCACATTGCCTTAGTTCACCAGCTGCCGGGAATAGGTACCAGATGGCATCCTATCAAAGTGAAGATTTATTACTCATCTATTTAACGCCATGAAACCGGACTAAGCGCTAACTTTTAAAAATCCCTTGGTTCTTAGGAAGCATTTACATAAATTTGCAAGTGGTATCGTGATATACCCACAGACTAATTACTTTTTCTCTATATCAGTCAATCTATGTCATGTTTGTTCAACTCACTATATTACATGTGTATTTAGAATGCAGAATACTACCCTGAGCTATTTTCCATCACCAATATTGCTGATATTCATAATCAGTATCACTATATTCCCTGTATTACTACATTGCCAAATGAGAAGAATATGCTTCACAGAGGAGGTCTAGTAAGACCAAAACATGTCCACTGCTTTCACCAGTTGGCTTTAAAGACAAGATTCACTCCTATTTTCTAAAAATGTTGATTTGTCTAATTGCATGAATAATTTCAGTTAATCGAAGTTCTTCAACTTGCTGTATTGCATATGTGAGACCCTACTGCATGTCTATTTAGTATGTAGAACCCTTCAGTGGGTATTTTCTCACAACCATATTGTAAATATATGTCACTACCAATTAGCAGTAGGAAGGGCATCCAGATGTGAATATGCTTTCTCCAATAAATAATAATACTTTAAGATCACATTGCCAAATGAGACACTGAGATAACATTGAAGTCTTTGTTTTCACATAGACACTGAATGTAGTATATACTGAAGTGGTTTCTTGTGGCTACCTTCAGGCCCATGAGGGGATTGGAGTGAAACAATACCTATCAAAAAATGTATAACATGGTGTTCACACTGTCTACTAACTAAAGGTAAATGTAGACATCCCTCCTATCCTGAATCAAAAGGGTCAGTTATGAAGGCAATAAAAAGAAAATAATAATTACTTATTTCATTGACTATAACAATAATATTCAAATATACAGTTTACATACGGTTGGACATTCCCATTATCAGATGTCCTCTGAACAAAACAATTTTGGCAACTTCTAACAACATTGCTCCCTTAAGCAGTGCCAAAATATAATAAGTGATATGTCTCACACCTTGCATGTTTAGCTGGCCTCGTATGAGGTTGTATCTCTTAGGAGGCTTCTTGGGTATTTTAATGATAGGGACTCCAGTCCTATCATAGGTGGTCATTTTCAGCTGAGTGGACTGGAGCAACATCAAATGTAGTGTCTTGCTCAAGGACACAGCGCACCGCCCAGTCGGGGAATCGATTCCACAACCTTACAATCATGAATCCAACACCCTAACCACTAGGCCACACTGATCTTACAAAAGAATGCCAGGGCTTTTAGGACCTTCCCAAAATCATAAAATTTTGATTGTTACTATATCTAATTAAAGTAGTATAGTTTAATTGCTTTACAGCCTTTTTACCTAAGAGAAAAGTCAGGGATCTAAGAAATATTTACCTTGATATTTGCAGTCAAAGCTTTGTCTTCTCCTCTGTACATCAATTTCATTCCACGAAGACAGTCCATAGCTTTGATGAAACCAACATATTCCTTGTATTGTACATATGCTTCAAATGTCAAATCTTGCCCAAATGAAAACGTTTGAATTGTGCCAGGTTTTAATTCTGTCATTTGTTTTCGGTAAGGATCTAAAACTGGTAAATCTACACACCGGATGTCACCAAACACACTAAATACAGAGTTTAATACAGCTTCACTGGGTTTGTCTTTGTTGGAATCGTTATGAGCAGTAAACCATCTTGTTGGCAAATCTTTAAAGTAGACAGTATCAGGTCTTTCCCCTGGCTTCATTTCATTGATATTCTTCGCATCTCGGAAGTAAGAAGCCATATCATGGCGAGTAGGGAAATGAATCTTGGCTGGAGCTGCCCTCACACGAAGTGTGTCTGAAAACCCACTAAGTTTAATCGATTTACCATCTAGTTTTAATAAAAGAACCTTTACGTGGCTTTTGTTTTCAGCTTCTCCCTCAAGTCGAATAAACTCGAGAGTGCTTTTGGTCACTTTCAGCGAAGTGAAAATATGCGGTTTGATCATGTTTTTCACTTTCTCCATTACCTCCCAATTAGAAATCGTTTTACCAGGACATTTCAGTTGAGGTAGTTGTACGGACACATTTACCCGGGCTATAGGTTTTAAATAGAGGTTGAATTGCTCACTTAATTCAACGGCGTCCGACACATCAGAGCAAACGGCGGGGTTGGACATTGCGACGACCTCGCTGATAATGACTAGAGACTAAACAGTTTGAATAAAATAGAAAAATTAGTTTTTGTTGTTGTTTTTCTACTATTTATAGAGTTTGGGAAGAATAAATGGGGTTTACATAGAAAATGGACTTAGTATAAATCGGGTTTACATAGAATAAAGAGAACAACCATCGAAAGGGTTTAGAGACAGAAATATTAAAAAAATTAAAATACTGTTTTTTAAAGTTGTGGGAACGCAAGCAGAGATGTGTCCTGGCGAGCTGGGTTGATAGCAATGAAGACATGGTCAGTTGTTGACGGTTGCATCTCTACTTAGGTCACATATGCTTCGTTGATCTCAATCTGTACACATTGTTTACATCTAAATACATACTCCCTTTAAATATGTTACTGGAATGTCATAGAAAATATTATTACTTACAGTCTGATGTATATATAAATTACCTATATTTACATTGACGTTGTTGAATGTAAACTTTAGAAACTCATGGAATTAATGTCGTTTCCACAACAATGAGAGTCGCCATTTGAAATACCGTATAATCATTCAAAAGCTGGAATGGGATAACGTTACTTACACTGGAAAATTTCCCAATACTTATGTTCACGAGAAAAAAATTTAAAAAACTTCTAATTTACAGAAATTAACTCTATTACTTTCATACCAAAGTCACATGTGAAACTAGTGAAGTGAAATGGCAGCAACCAAGAATCAACTCACCGATTTCGATTCGGTTCAGCGGAACTTAGCACTCGAACAAACATATCTAATTTATAATATTAATACACAAAATAACTATGTTGTTTCAATTTAATTAT
Source organism: Muusoctopus leioderma (assembly GCA_027124095.1). Taxonomy (NCBI): domain Eukaryota; kingdom Metazoa; phylum Mollusca; class Cephalopoda; order Octopoda; family Octopodidae; genus Muusoctopus; species Muusoctopus leioderma. Next base: position 2,661,358 of record JAOPJM010001042.1, on the reverse strand, counting down.
TTTTTAAGTATGGATTTAGCGTAGGAAAAAAACCATTATATACCATTTCAAATTTGAAACATTTTCATGTTAAAATTCACTTTTTCTTAATTTACTTTTCTTTTTGGTCCATATGAAAAAGTCAGCATGGCGCTCCTTATTCGTTCCGATAATTCCGTTTTTAGTGTAACCCAAGTGGGAATCTTATTGGCGCAGCGATGGCAAGCGGACGTAGATTGTTCCAAATTCCATCCTTGGAAGAAATGGAGACAAACAAGGAAAAGGTTGGTTAAAATTCATATCTAGTACTTTTATGCATTGAGATGATTTCGTGAAAAATTACAACTATTTTTTTTTTATGTAGTTTTTATTCGAACCAATGTTTGGTATAACTGTAAATTCGATAAACTTTTATTTAGATCCGGGTCAGCTCTGATCGAGCAGACGTATGATCAAAGGCGCTCCAGCCTTGACCATCCCATATTTTTGTATATCTAACACTACATTATCCAACGTGTACCTCCCCTATAAGAACTTATGGTGTTTTTAACACTTAAAGTCTACAGCAGGGGTGGGCAACCTTTTTCGAGAAGCGGGCCGCATGAGACATGGCTCATCATCAGGCGGGCCGCATGAGTCATAGCTCATCATCAGGCGGGCCACACTACTAAACAAATTCAAGGTGATTTTTCATTAGGCGGGCCATTCAGAAAGCTCCGCGGGCCACAGTTTGCCCATGACTGGTCTACAGTGAGAAGTTTTTCAGCAGATCGAGCGACCACACCCTTGCTGGCTCGGGTTCGACGAATTAACTCTTTAACTCCCTGTTAAAAATTTTCTAAGTCCTGTAATGATTGAGCAGAAAATGCCTAAAAACAGGTTTTTAGCAGCTTATTTAATATGAAATTTACAGGTACGAAACACAGGTGCTTGAGGTGTTTTCACACAAAAATATTTCACTTTCACCATATATATATCGTTCAATGATTTATATCAATTTGATGCAACGTGGCCGAATGGTTATATTATGAAATTTACAGGTAAGAAACACAGGTGCTTGAGGTGTTTTCACACAAAAATATTTCACTTTCACCATATATATATATAGTCCAATGATTCATATCAATTTGATGATGCGGTACTGTGTGGAATTGTGTCCTACATCCGAATATAGTTTGAGATAATATTTACAACAACCAATGTCACTTTTCCGCTAGCAGTGTCTTGATGTCGACCATTATCAATCAAGACAAACATCACCCATCCCATCTGCACTTCGGTAAAAATCCGTCAGTTCTCCGAAATAATATAATATATCTCTCATATTAATGGTTATTAGCATTATATGTGCAAGAATTTTTTATTTTTTTTTAATGGGAGCTTTACAAAATGTATCACATTTAATGAAAATAAATTTTAAAAATGTTACAATTGGTTGTAGAGAAAGCAAGGAAGAAAATAAATAAGCATCTTAAATTAAAGAAATCATCCATCCTTACAATTACTTATAAAAGTGAGTAACCACCGAAATGTGAGTGCTTCCACAAATTTTATATACATTAAGCTTGTAACCATTCAAATATGCCTTCGTGAGCCAGAGTTAATATGCCCTCAATTTTGGAGCCAGCTGGATTGTCCAGGGTCGATGGGAAGAGACCAGACGGACTTAACCTTTGCCTCATATGGGACACCACTGTCAGCGAACCCTATATTTATTTTTTTATTTTGGAAAATGTTATACGAAATAAAATTTACAAAATGATTTTAATGGACTTTATTCATTTTCAATTAAAAAAAACAAACTAATGTTCTTTTGTTTTTTCTTATTGAAGCAGAATATCGAATTGAATGTTTTATTAATTGCGAAAGAATATATATATATCCAAAATATACATAGATATATACACTCCTAGAGAGGCCATCTTAACAATATTCCCCCTCTAAGTTTTGGCGATTAACATCCTCCTTTCTGCCTCTCCCTTATCTCTCTCTCTCTCTATATATATGTGTGTTTGTTAGGAATTACAAACTCGAGGAAATAGTACTCAATACCAAAATAGAGTATGATATATGATTTTATTACTGAGATTACTCTCTGTTGCTACTGAGTTTCGCAAGATTGCTCGCTGATCACTAAACTCAGCGAGTAATCTCAGTAATAAAATCATATATATATATATATAGGCACAAGCATGGCTGCGTGGTTCGGGTTCAGTCCCACTGCGTGGCACCTTGGGTAAGTGTCTTCTACTATAGCCTCAGGCCGACCAATGCCTTTTGAGTGAATTTGTTAGACGAACACTGTAGAAGCCCGTCGTATATATATATAGGTGTATAAGCCCGTCATATATATATAGGTGTATAAGCACAACAGTGCAATATATATATATGCATGTGTGTTTGTGTCTCCCCCATAACTTTGCAGTTCGGCTAAGAGACCGATAGAATAAGTACCAACTTAAAAAAATAAGTACTGCGGTTGATTTGATCGACTAAACCCTTCAAAGTGGTGCCCCAGCATGGCCGCAGTCCAATGACTGAAACAAGTAAAAGAATATATATATATATATAGAGGAGGATGTTAATCGCCAAAGCTTAGAGGGGGGAAATTGTTATGATAGCCTGTCTAGGAGTGTATATAATTATGCATACTTTGGATACTTTAACATCCTCGCCACTATACATATATACATACATACATGTATGGACGATCTTTTAGTATATATATGTATACATATTTTGGATCACTTTAACATTCTCGCCACTCCTAGTGGCCTTATTAACAAACTTCCTCCTCTAAGTATTGACAATTAAACATCCTCCTCTAAGTAGTGACAATTAAACATTCTCCTCCACCTACCCCCCAAAAGACCATCCTAATTTAAGGAGAGTTAAGTGGTGGGAACAAAACAGGAATTCATTTAATAGCAAAGTTTAAGAAAACATTGTTCAGTGATGTGAGTGCATACATTTTTAAATGTATTAAGAATTAATCAGAAACACAGGAATTAATTTAATTTAATAACAAAGTTAACAAAGATATTAAGATGCTGTTTAATCTTATGAATGTATAAGTTTTTTGAGGTATTATCGCCAAATCTGTCATCACATCCTGTATATTCTTGTAAGTAGTCTTTTTGAAATGTTGTGCTTATAGCCATGCATCTCCTTAATTCTAGACTTTTGCTTGTTCCAATATGATTCAATAGTCTGTATGTACTTTACTCGAACGGTTCACAAAAATGGCTTTGTGTTGAAATTCAATGCTTTATGTATTTTGGTAAGCTCTCCATTCATCGGTATGAACAATTGATCCACGATGAACCACTTTTATAATAATTCGAAGGAGAGCTTCAGCACTTTAATCTTGAATGGTCATTTTAACATCCTCCCCACTAAATCACTCTAGGGAGGAGTATGTTAAAGTGACACTATACTTTTAGTAGTTTCAGTCATTGGAATGTAGCCATACTGATGCATCACCTTCTAGAGTATAGTCGATTACATTGACTCCCGTATTTAAATTATCAAAGTTTGAAGGATAGAAGGCATAGTGAACTCGAACTGGATTTGAACTCAGAATGTAAAGGGGTGTAACCAAATACCACCATAAACAATATTGCATATATTCTAATTCTACAAAAATAACATCGTTGTTTTCGTCGGTTTTTTTTACATCCGTGTTTCCATGCTAGCATGGGTTGGACAGAGATTTTTTTCAGGCAGTATTTTACGGCCGGATGTCTTTCCTGTCGCCAACCATACTTATTATTTTAAGTATGGGAACTTGAACAAATCCCTCCCCAGTACTATGAGTTCAATTCCTTTTACATGGAGGAAGGTCATATTTAAAATATTAATACCAGCTTTTAATTAATAAGCCAACTAGAGAGCCTCTACATGGTCACTCGATTTGCTAGAAATAGCAGCCAGATCTCCCTCAAACCATGCCCTACTGTCTTAAAAAAGGACACATTAGATAATGTAATCTGGGGTACACTATTCCTGGAAAGAAGATGAGATGGCCATAGCTTGAATGCTTTTGAACATAGGTCTGCTAGATCAAGGCTGAATTTGGGTTTTAACAACTAACTTATTGTGTAATAATTCTTGAATGAAAATGATTGATGATAATGGCATTTCTTATTTTCAGCCCTTGCCCATTTCATCTGTATTTCATAAGACAACAACTCCCAGTTTACCATTTGAACCTACTTCAAACAGTTCACCTATAAAACAGATCTTGGCTCCACATAAATCTTCTACACCCGAGAAGAAAGTCATATCATCAGATAACAAAAAACCCATTTATTCTCCTGAGTTCCACAAAGTTACTACCTCAAATAAACAAACACACACTTTTACAAAACCAAACTGTGATGAATCTCCAAGTAAATCAACATCAGAAGTTTGTTCCAATATGTCTGAAAATAAGAAAATTGATAATCTGAAAGCGGATGACCCTCTTAAAAGGTATTAGTGAAACGTATATTTATAATTTGAAATGCTTTAATCTTTTACCATTACTTATGTAAGGCAAACAGTTGATCTCAGCACTGCATAAACAGTTTGGTTTTTCAACAGTGAGCCTTTTACTTCAATCCTAACTGCACTGTTGCAGAGGTTGTCCCCAAACTCATGGCAGTTCAGGTGAGGGACTAAAACACTTTATCCATTCAGTCATTGCCACTTGAAGACTGTATTTGGTTGCTTGACCTGCTAGAAATAGCAGCCAGATCTACCTCAAATCACACTTTACTGTCTTCTTAAATAACGAAAGATACATTGGACAATGTGGCATCTGATATACAAAGAGACCGGATGGTCATGGCTGGAACACCTTTGATCATGGGTCTGCTCAATCATGGCTCACCTGAGTCTAAACAACAACACTAAAACAAAAATAAAAGTATGCATTCGCTGTAAACAGCATAACCATACTAGCAATTTCAGCCTTGGTCCATACCATAGACTACATTAGAAACCTTACATCAGACAGAGTTTAATAAATAAATATGTCCCATTTGATGTGATAGGGGACTAGAATGGCATATGTGTCCTAGAATAGCTTACACTTTATTTTCTCCATTGTTTCTCACAAGTATAACATTACCTGCACCTGTTCATCTAGGCAAGACTAAACATATTAAACACTGGTGTGTACTTCCCTGTTGGGACTGACGTTACTACACCTCTGTACCATAGGTTATTGTAACAGATATAGTCATGTATATTACTGGGAATTGATTGAAACTAGAAAGTAAGTAATTTAATGTAACGATAATTTTTCCATGCTGGTCTAGAACACATTATACTCTTTGTCATGCTGTGGCTAGTTATGTGGGGTGCAGTAGAAATTGTGGAAATGTCAATTTCCTTTTATACATAATTTGTGAAACCTCCCAAATAGTATTTATAATTTTGACAAAAATGTATTCACTACACTTGTTTCTTTAATATTTGCCAGCTGTATTGTCTGTTCTCTATTTTAGTGCCAACTCTGTTCAACCTACTGTACACAGCAAAACTTACAGTAATTCCATCATAGTTAACTCAAGACAGGTAAGATGTAGTGTGTGCATGTGTAAGTTTCAAAACAATCTTATTGTATTGAATATCATTACTCAACTTGCGTACTCATGGTGTTGAAAATGACTGTTAATCAATCACTATCTCACTCCTGCGTTACTTACATAATTATCTCCCTTAGATTTGTTTTATTTGTGTCAGACGTTTTACAACAACTCCCTGCGTTCCTGAAAGATTTGTCGTAACGTGTAATTCCATAATGTGAAACCTGTTTTCCCATTGACTTTCATATTATAAATTAAGACTCATTCCTATGGAAAATTTTTCAGAAAAATAACAAGTAATACAAACACTTTTATGCATGAAAATAACCATTTTTAAACACATACAGTTCAGTATATATTAAAACACTTCAAGAGTAATACATTAAGAAGTAAACAAGAATAAACTTTTAACTTTTGCAAGGCCAACGTGTTTATCTGCACATTACGTCCAGTCTGATCATCAATCCACACATTAGGAGCCGTTCCATATTAAGCATCACATCAAACCTTTGTAAAATATGAAGTTTAATGTCCAACATAATCCATTTACGACTCCTTTTCACACGACTACCTTCACTTCCACTTAATGACCTCTTTCCTGTTATCTTGAATAAGGGTAATGCACTACTGCACGTTTGTAAAAGTGAAATCCAACAGTGGCAGCAATATACAAGAAATCCTCATAGCGGCAGCAATGGACAGGAAATCCACCCTGAATATATATTATTTCTAAAAGAAATATATTTTTTATACATTTATATTGTGATTTTAGTTTTTTTAAATTGTTAAAATTCGCCCCAAGTTTCTGAAAGGGTGGAATTATGGGCCATATCCTGAAATTGGTGGTCATACTTTACAGTTCCGTAGGTGCGGAATTCCATAACCAGAATTTCTGTAGTGCAGAGGATCCCTGTATAATGTATTTTTACCAAATGTATGTATGAGTGTACAAGGTGATCTTGTGCATAATGTGGTGCAAAAATCTGATGTTGTCCAAATTCTTTCCTTGTGACAGAAAGTATATGTGCACTTGTTGAAAAATGTGTATGCACACATGTGCACAATTTACAGGAAACTGCACACAGTAACACACTTTTACAAGACAGATCTGTTTCAGGATCCTTTTTTTTAATAAGGTTGTTTTATTTTTTGTTTAGTCTAGAGCCCATTGGCTTTTGCAGGCCCTCTGAGACTGGTGAGATTGACAGAGTTAATGTTCCTCTTGAAGAGTTGCAAACCAACAGCTGCAGGAAAAACATATGCAGAGAGGGAATTTCAGAGGGCCGACATTCTGGGGAGGAAGGACTTGGCTTAGGAATTAGTACGGGATCTGGTGGTGGGGAGGTGTGGTTACTACGGATGACAAGAGGAGGAGCAACAAGAGTACTTGAGTGGAGGTGGCACTAGACCATCCAGCTCCGAGGAGCAGAGGCCACTGTTGCAGTGGTAGAGAAAGCAAAGAGAGGAGACTACCTCTGTGAGACAAAGCTTGAAGTTGGAGTGTATTGGTGGGCGACTTCATGCTAATCAGTTGAGTAGCCTTTCTTTGGATGAGGTCTAGGATGTCTGTGTATAGCAGCAGCACCATCCCACATGTGAGAGCAGTATTCTATTATGGGTCACACCTGAGCTTTGTAGAGGGTTAGTAGTTGTTGAGGCTAAAGTATTTTCAGGCTGTGAAGAGGAAGGCTTGGCTTTGCTACGTTGAGGATGTGCATTTTCCATGACAGATCCTCATTGGTGGTGAAGCCTTGCATTTGTAGTAACCTTCAGAGTTCTAGTTGCATGCTGTTCATGTGGAGAGTGGGCAATAATGTTTTTATGACAGGTGTAGTGATTGTGTCCTTGTGCTGTTGAAGGAGACAAGATTGGCCTGAACCCGTTGGAAGATATATTTAAAGTAAATGTTCAGGGAATTAGTGCAGGTTTGGCATGAGGTGTCTAGGTTGCATGTGGATGAGGCTTGGGTGCAAAATATTAGGGAGGGATGAAGGGTGATATCACCTGCATAGGCACTGCTGGAGGTGACGGCAAATAGGTTGTTCATGTATAGAAAGAAGAGTGTAGTGAACAAAACTGAATATTGGGGCACACTTGAGTTGTTAGTCAGAGAGAGAGAGAGAGAGAGCTCTATTAGCACACACTGCAGTTCTGTGATCAGGCGGGAAGGCTCCAATCCAAGAGACGAGAAACAGATGAAGCCCGTAATCATCATCATCAACATCACACCATTTCCTTACACAGAATTAAACTTGATAATTTTTCCCCCCTTTTTTTAAAGGAAGTGGAAAACGTTAACTTGCAATGTTAACACATTTACCAAGGTCATTCATGATTTAAGTTGTGTTTTACTTCTTTTTATTTTCTTACTGTATATGCTGTCAAATACTTAGGAAACTGAAAGATTGCCAATGCTAGCCAAATAAAATTCTGTAACTATGAATTTCATATAATGTCACACCCAGCTCTGATAATAGTATAAAATATTTTGCATTATACATGCATAAATATGGTAGTTCAGTACCTCATGGGTTCAGTGTTCAAAGTTCAAATCCTGCTGGTATCACCTTAGACTTTCATTCAACCATAGACAGACCAGTCGTATGCTGTGTTTCTTTGAATTTTCTAGAATCAATTTTGCGATTATTTTTCTTTAAAAAGTTTGCTGGTGTAGTTATATTATTTGGCATGGCTGTGTGGTTAAGGAGTTTGCTGGTGTAGTTATATTATTTGGCATGGCTGTGTGGTTAAGGAGTTTGCTGGTGTAGTTATATTATTTGGCA
>JAOPJM010001042.1:2628910-2647078 GCA_027124095.1 Muusoctopus leioderma | reverse complement strand
TCTTGAAAACCATCCCCAGGTAATGCCCTTGCCCTGTTCAGGACTCGAGTCATGTTATCCTTTTCAAACCCAACGAAGTCTGGAGCTGTGTCAGGCAATAACTTGCGCCATCCATTCAAAAGACAAGCTTGATTTACAGCTTGCCAAGCCTTGCCAATGAATCGAACACTGTGAAGAATGTTGAATCATTTCCAGTATTGCTACACAGTTAGTTCCTCATCGTCCACCAGTGCCTTGTGTATATCCCCAAAGGTAAGGTCAAGATAGAGAAGCTTAGAGGTGGCCATCACTTCCTGGTCCATGAGCTGCAACAGTGAGGTGGTGTTAGGCGGTAGATAAATCACTTTGATTTCATTTTGGAGGTCATTTAAGTTTGTAGGGTGGCCAGAACAGTTGTCTTACACAAGAATTGCTTTAAAAGATATATTCTTCTTGGCACAATATTCCTTCACTTCAGCATGGAAGTGGGTCATAAACCACTCTTTGAAGATCACTTTAGTCATCCACCCTTTTTTGTTAGCACACCAGTGCACAGGGAGAGTTAACATGCTAATGTTCTTGAATGGACGAGGTCGGGCAGAACGGTGTATAAGCAGTGGTTTAGCTTTAAAATCTCCAGTGCCGTTACCACAGAACAGTAGAGACACCTGGTCTTTAGCCGCTTTAAAGCCTGGCCTCCTCTTTAGCTACGTAACTTTTTTCAGGCATCTTTTTCCAATAAAGGGCTGTTTCATCTGTGTTAAAAACTTGGCACGGTAAATATCCCCCCTCATTCAAGAAGTAACAGCTGGTTGCAAGTCCTAACTTTACAATTTTTTTTTTTAATTCAAGAGATTTTTTTCTCTGAGATAGATTGCTTTCACTACAGCTGAGAGTTCTTCTAGCTACACTTTGGTTTTATTTTGGGGTATTCCTTCTCCTAGATAGACTGTCTAGCAAGACTAAAGAGCATCTATCTGCCCGTAAGGTATGCTGTCCCGCGCCAGTTACCAGGCTGGTATTTTTAAGCATTCGCGGGACATACTATTGGATGGCCGTTTACTCTCATGAGTTCATCTGCCCTTTGACTGGGTTTTTTTTTCATCCCGCAGGGTGTCCAAAAACACCCTCCTCGCCTAGGAAGCTCGATGGGGTTGCTGGTTTAGTCGCTGACGACCCGACCATGCAACAAGTTGTACTGGGTTACATGTTACCAGTAGGGCCCATGAGCGACCTGACACACATATATATATATATCTTTAGTGATAGAATATGGAAGGCCAAATGTCGGCCCTACCAAAAACACTAAATGAATAATTACACTTGGTATAACGTGGATAATAAAATATAAAACAACACTGTAGATGTTTTTAGTACAATATTTATTACCTATGGTACCGATACCAAGTATGAATAAATCGCTACGGATTCATTCAGCAAATAATAACAGAACACTTGTGTATAAATCTTAGCAATTAAAGTTACATACAAAACACAGATTGAAAGCCAGTCACTATTTAAGAATATTAAACCTATAGGTGAAATGATAATTGTTCGTACTTAACCTTAGATTTGCGGAGACAAAATCATGTTCGTAGAATTGTGCTGAGAAAAGCAAGATGGCTTCAAATTTCCCGCGTTGATTTCGGGGAAGATGCAATGTCCGATAGTTGAAAATTACTGCTGTATATGGTTGCTGCGGGAGAGAGAGAAGATCTCAGACAATCTGTCATGTGACAATGATCGGAGTCTCTCTGCCAGTCTGCTCTGCTGGTCTGGTCTGCTCTGGTGGTCTGCTCTGAAAAACTGGTTTGCTCTGGTGACTGCTTATTTATACGCACCCTGGTACTCAAAAAGTGATGACGTATTTTACAGGTTTGTCACCTAGCGCCTCCTAGCGGGTTTGATTTTACCGCGAAAATTATTGTGACGTTTATTACATGCGCTGTTCTCAGCAGTAACTAAATCTATTTTTAACTATGGCTCTCAAAATGTGTTTGCTTAACAAAACATTAATATTACAAGACATTTGTGTGTATGTATGTGGTGTGTATATAAAGGCATTAGCATGGTATATATTCTCACTACACATTGTTAAGAATTTGAAGACTCTTGTAATGCAGGAATAATTCTTTGTGCAGTTTATATGGAAAATACAGTGATGCTTCTGTCAGAAGTTGCAACCAACAGGTAGTATTCAGTAATGGAAAAACCAATGGAAACGTAATTTCCTTGGTTCAATTAGGAAGATCTGCTATGATCTTCTGATCGATTCATTTTTTTAAAAGTCTTTCCTTTAATCTTAGAAATATTCACTTTATTTCTTGAAAATGTATTATATCATAGGTTTATTTACAATTATAAAAATGTTCTTCATTGAAAACCATTTTAGAATTTTATATCTTCAATTCTCAGAATTTTCTGCTGAACCATCTATACCGATGTTTATCCAGCAAAAGGATTGGGGAGATGAATTAATGCGTATTGATCAAAACCCTAATTGGTATGTCACTTGTGCAAATGAGGAATTTCAATTGTCTTTCAGGTAAGTTTATGTAAATTTTAATGTTTTTAATCAGAACTATCTTTTTTTAATCCTTTCCATCTTAACCAATTTCTCTATTTTCATGAAAGACAATGTTTATCACTACTTAGTTGCTTTGATCAGTTAATTACTGCAAAAGCAAGAGTTGTATTCAAGAGAGTGAGAGCAAACTAAAAGAATCAAGATGGAGTGCAAAATATAAAAATGACTTCTGTTTATTAGAAAATAGTTCCTTAGGAACTGATTCCTATAGTTTTCCCACTCTCTAGAACATCACTCTTACTTATCTTTGTGGTAATTAAGTCATCAAGCAGCTAATTAAGAACAGCTATGTGACAGTGTCTTAAGTGCTTAATGAGTTTAGAGATAACTATGAAAAAAAGATGGAGATCAATCCCATATTTAAAACAACTAGGAAATAGTAAGTTTCATTATCATTTTTAAAAAAAATGTAATCTAACTTTTTTGTAATAAAATGTATCATTCAGAAATTATTAATTATCCATTTTTCTTCCTCTTGCTTTTTTCAGTTTGCCCAAATATTTCATTATTCCAAACAGTTTATGTAAAAGAAGTCTTACTGAGATGGCCAAGGCATTTGATGATCAACGACTCTTAGTGAGTTTTAACATTTTTAAATGTTATTGTTTTGTTTAAGTTTGTATAGGCAAATTAAGTAATAGATTCCAGAATATTTAAGAAGTCATTTGTTAATGGGAGGTAGCACTGGAGTTTTCTAAATTTTACAACATTGCCATTTTTGACTTTTGTTTTATTCCAATATTTTATATGCTTTGTCATATTATCTTTTATTCTATATACTTACTATTTTATATTATTGTTCTAATATCGTATATTGTTATTGTAAATTTGTATTATTGCTGTATTTACTACTGTATTGTATCTGACCATATGTTAGGTTATTGGATTTTTTAAAAGCAGACTAATATCTTTGGTATACTTTTTACTTTATAAACATTCCTGAAGAGGACATTTGCAATTGTGTGTTTTTTCCACAGCAAGTGTTTTAGATAAGGAATGTTTGAGTTTTTTATGTTGTTAAATTCAACTACATTGTTAATAAATCTAGTTGCAGAACATGTTGGCAGCCCTAATTAGTACTGAATGCTAGTCAAGATGTATTTAAGTACAAGTGAGTAGTACTTGTGATTGAAAGACGGGTAATTAGTGGGGGATGTTGTGAACAGCATGAAAACTGATAGCAAGTAGGAAATTTATTTAGAAAAGGTTAAGGTTATGGGAATTAGAAAGGATTCTATCTACACTTGCTGCCAAAGATCATCTAAGGAGAAAGCTTTAAATTCAGAGAACAGTTCATAAACTGGAAGTTAAGCTAGAAGATGCTAGACACTGTTCAAGTCTTTGTGTGACAACAGCATCCTTTTCTCAAGAGAACAAACTTTTGTATATTATAAGAATGTGGTGGCTGCTGTGAACAAAAGAAATTCAAGTTGCCATTTAATGTGACTATTTAGTGGAGATATATAAGGATATAATTGTGCACCATTGTAGAAAAGATTCATAGGGCATCTTTTAATTTTTCTTTTTTTAATCTGTTTATAGAGCTGGAGTTATTCATCACCTTCTGGCACAGCATTAGCTCGTATGTCTTGCCTGAAAGCTGGAATTAATACTTTGATTGAAAATGAAAACCTGTGAGTAACCTATAATTGGGTTTGTACGACAGATATCTGTCTTGCATTTGATAATCCATCTGGAAGTTATTTTATCACATTTACTATAATCATTCAAACTTCTCAATTTTTATTTTGTCTCGTACCAGCTTATGCATCATATAGCACCCAAATTCTCATATACAATAATTCATATCACAAGCATAGACTAAGATAGAAACTTTGTTCATCTTAAGTTTCTAAAATAATTTCTTTGTACGAACAAGCTACACATTTATGAAGTACTTAATACAATAGTAGAGTATTATAACACAATAAATAAAAGCTAACATAATATCATTTGAAGGTGAGAGGAAAGTGGAAACTACATATTCGGTTGTCACATGACACCAAGATTGCATTGGCACCAACCAGAGGTGAGTGGATGAGTATAAGGAGAAAAGTAGTGGTTGTATGATGGTGAGAGGGCGATTGAGAGAGGATAATGGAAACTAGCTATTGGGTGTTGGATACAGGATTGTATTGTATTATATTGGCAGCAAGCAGAGTTGGGTGGTGGTGGTTGGTGGTACAAGCAGCAGCCGAAGTGGATGATGGCATGTGAGGGTGTAAAATGTGTGTTAAGGGATACATGTGGAGGATATGTAGAGAGTGGCAGGTGGGTATGGATAGGTCCAATGTCAGACACATTGGTTGGATAAGTAGAAGGTGGATGGGTATGGACAGGTCCAATGTCAACCAGACATGATGGAGGAGGAGAAGAGGCAGAGTGACAGGAGGTGTAATGGAGTGTAGATAGAACTGGCAATGATAGTGAGTGAATGTGGGTGGGGGCAGGACAAATACCATCCTCTGAAAGATAGGCAGTATGGTAGAGTGGAATAGGACCAGGGGTGATAGATCAGAGGGTGCTGAAGATAGTGGGGCTTGACAGGAGAATATTGGCTGGAAGGCCCATGCCAAGCTTGACGGGGGGGGGGGGTCAGCTTCTTGAGGTAAGCGATCACCACTTCGTCCCATGTCTTCCTAGGTTTCTCTACTCCATGGGTTCCAACCAAATCAAGCGCACAGCACTTTTTTTATACATCTCGCATCCTCCATACGCATCACATGCCAATACCAGTGCAGTCTTCTCTCTCCCATACCACATCTGATTCCTCTTATACCTAACTTTTCTCTCAGTTCATTTGTGCTCTGTCGTTCATGCACACTCACATTACGCATCCATCAGAGCTTGCTCGCTTCATTCCATTCCAGCCGTTGCAGATCTTCAGCATTCAAAACCCAGGTTTTGCTACCATGCAGTATTGCACTTCGTACACAAGCATCATACAATCTGCCCTTCACTCCGAGAGAGAAGCTCTTTGTTGCCAGCAGAGGTAATAACTCCCTAAACCTTTTTCCATCCCATTCACACTCTAGCTACTATGCTCTCAGAGCACCCACCTCCACTGCTGATGATGTCTCCTAGGTAACAGAAGTTGTTGACTACTTCCTTCTGAACAGTTGAGAGAATTTATTTCACGTGTGCTATCACAGATTTCTCCTTTGCATCTGCCACACGAGAAAATAGTCTTCTCAGTCAGCATACCCGTAATCCCAATACATCTCTTGTGCGTCTACCGGTTACACTGGGTACACCGTATGCAATTCCTACCTACTCCTTTTCTGCATATTGAGCACGGCCATTTCCCAGATGGTATCAGGGGCCGGTCTTCTTTCCTACTTACTAAAACTTTAGTCTTAGCTAAGTTTACTCTATATGTGTGTGTGTGCGTGTGTGTGTGTGTGTGTGTGTGTGTGTGCGTGTGTGTGTGTGCGTGTGTGTGCTTGTCACCGCTGAACATTTATTGATCGGCCGGTGAGTTTGTTTATGTTTCCAAATAGCAAATGACCAGCCGTTTGGTAGTTCAGTGGTAGGATTTCCATACTTAATCAGTATGGTTGGTGACAGGAAGGGCATCGAACTGTAAAATGCTGCCTCAAGAAATCTCCGTCCAACCCATGCCAGCATGGAAACACGGATGTAAAAACGATGATGATGATGATGATCATCATCATCATCATCGTTTTACATCCGTGTTTCCATGCTAGTATGGGTTGGATGGAGATTTCTTGAGGTAGGATTTTATGGTCAGATGCCCTTCCTGTCACCAACCATATTGATTAAGTATGGGTATCATACCACTGAACAACCAAACAACCGGGCATTTTGTTATTTGAAGTTGTAAACAAACTCACCGACTGATCGATAAACGGTGTCCAGCGATGACAAGCACACACACACACACACACACACACAAATACATACATACATATATATATATATATATATATATATATATGCATATACGACAGGCTTCCAACAGTGTCTCACAAGGCATTGGTTGGCCCGAGGCTATAGTAGAAGACACTTTCCCAAGGTGCCACACAATGGGCCAAAACTGAACCCAAAACCATGTGGTTGCGAAGTGGTTGCCATGTTGTTGTATCAGATGAGAAAGGATTGTGACTAGTGGTGAAGTGCTGTGCTGGGACAAACCTGTCCAACCCATGATGTCAGAAGTGAAAACATGGACGTGAAATGATGAAGACGATGACGACGATGATGATGATGATGATGATATGTTGTTTAATGTTACATAATCCGACCGTCAAAATTCTGCCTCAATAATTCTCTCTCCGTCCAACCCATGCTAGCAAGGAAAAACGGACGTAAAAAGCGATGATGAATCGAAGAGAATGAAAGTGAAAGTAAGTGACTACGTACTGACTGACATTAGGTTTGCTATAATAGTTTCCTTCTTCCGAAGTTCTGTTCTTATATCTGACTCGCTCATCTGTAATGAAAGAAGAATTTCTTAATTAGCCAACATTTCATTAATACACAGACACACAAACACACACACACACACACACAAACAAACACACGAACACACATACACATACAGACACACATACATACACACATACATACACAGAGCCCATTGGAGGGACAGTTCCTGTTCTTAGGTGGTAGATTTAACCCTTTCGTTACCATATTTCCAATGAAATACACTGTCCTATGATTTTCAATTAATTTTGAAAATAATCAAGAATTTGGAGGGATTTAGTAAAATAACTTTCTTATTATTAAGTTGGTGTTTGGAATATAACTTAACAAAATATTCTTGCACAAAATTATAATGGCAAGTTTAATTTTATATATGAACATTTTAAAACAAATGGTTTTTTATCATAGTATTATCATGGTTCAGACAGGTTGGTATCAAACGAGTTAAAATTGCCTTCGTAAAAAAGATAGTTGAGGCCCATGCTAATTATGTTGCAACATTTCAGAGTTATTTGTGATTTGGTTTAGAATTGGTATTGGAGAAAATATCGACAGTTTATTTAAATAAATGCATAAGATTTGTTTGTGGAGTAGAAATAAGCTAAGCTCCAGTCAAGCTATGTCCATGACCTCACTCATATATTTTATGCCACTGAGAAAAGCATGAACATCTCACAACCTCGTACCACTCGTTTATATAAGTCTTATGTCTTGTCACTTTAGAAGAAATCCCTGTTTCGGCTACTTTCAATTCATATTCTTTTATAATATAAGAGTTTTCAGTTGTTGTTGTTGTTGTCGTCGTCATCGTTGTCGCCGCCACCATCGTCGTCATCGTTGTCGCCGCCACCATCGTCGTCGACGTTGTTGTTGTTGTTGTCGTCGTCATCGTTGTCGCCGCCGCCACCATCGTCGTCGTCGTTGTTGTTGTTGTCGTCGTCATCGTTGTCGCCGCCACCATCATCGTCGTCGTTGTTGTTGTTGTTGTTTTGGACACCCCCCTAATCCAGTAAACTCAGAGCAAACTTTCAATTCCAGCTTTGACTAAAAAGTTTTCTTTCAGTCATAGTGTATATAAGACAACATTATTCAATATATCCTTCCTTTCTTAAGATAGGATGTGATTTGATGAAAATGTTGCTGCTATTTCTATCAAGTTGAGTAACCACATAGAGTTTCCTCATTTGCTAAAGTTTTCAGTGGTTGTCAGTTCAGGTCATAACAAATAAAAAAATGTGTTGGTGTGAGCACAATTCAGACATATATTTGATGAACCTTGAATATTGACCAGCCAAAATTTGTATGTATATAATGTATGTATATAATGTATTTTATTTGTATGTATATAATGTATGTATATAATGTATTTTATTTTCACACTTTCACATCCAATGTTCATGCAAGAAGGAATGGAATAGGTTTCATAAAAAATTTGAACATTTCAATACCTTGGAAGTGGTTTTTATAGACTAATACAGACTAATACAGACTAATATAGACTAATACAGTTCTTTTTGCTAACCATTCAACAGTGAAAGAAGCACCTGTATTTGATCGAGAGCAGGTATGGCTGTGAGGTGAAGAGATTTACATTACAACCACATGTTTCTGGGTTCAATCCCACTGCATGACACCTATTTCCAACAGCTAGGTGAACTGAAACAATATAGTATGTAGTATATTAGCTTCACTTTCATGATGTGAAATTGGGAGCAGATGTAAGGTCTTTTCTACCATAGTACTGGGTTGACCAATACCTTGTGAGTGGAATTTGGTCGACAGAAACTATCATTATCATCATCATCATCATTATATATATATATATGGATGTGTGTGTGTTTATATCATTTGTTGCATATCAGCAAAGGATGTAAAGATTGATGAAAAATGGTACTCTTTGAACAAAATCCACCAAGTTACAAACAAGTTCCTTGTCACACTCAGTGTTAAATATACTGTGAACCAGTGATTGGTTCATTGTAAACCTCCTGTAACCAATGATGCTACTGTTCACAAATTGTGATATAAATAAATACGATAAATAAACTGAGACAAGCAACTGTATAGAGTACCTAATGGCCCACAACTCGGTGATAAAGACTGAAATTGTCAGAACATTTTCCATTTTACCTATATCAACTTCAGTCAAAACTTAACTAATAAAAGGAAATATTCATATATGAATGCATTTTATATACTTTATATACATCTTATATATATTTTTTTAAATTTTAGATATAAGAGTATACACAGAAACCTCACAGTGAATTAATCATGGAATGTTCTAATTAATATACCAAAATTTCACCAGAATGTAAAAACTGGATTACCAAGATTACTGATCTACCAAGAATGTATTTGAGTGTGCTTACTGGCTAAGAAAGATCTTATTATAATATGTTGGCTGGGCTAAAATATTGACTGGATTGCTAAGATTTTAAGGGGAGGTATTAACTCAGCCACCACAAAACTTGGATTATTGGATATAATTGAAATGAAATGAGAGAAACAGAAATATTATATGTGACCATCAAAATTTTAACAGGAAATAATGCACAGAAATATGAAAAAATATGAATTTAACATTCAACACTTTTATAAGAAAGAAATGCTAAGAATATTTTTGAGTTTCTAAAACATGTTTCAGTACTGCATGGACCAACTGAAATAAATTAAACTAGATAATAAGAATACTAAATATAATAATCTGTAATGAAACATTTTAAAACTAACATGCCTGCTGTATTAATTCTGTATTTCCTGGGATTTCCTGGATTTTGCTCAGCAATGGCAGAGCTAAGTTTTCATGTCTTAGAGGAACAACCAATAAATACTTTTATTGGTTCTGTTAATCTCTCCAGTAAATCTAATCAGTCTAGCAGATATCTGTTTATTGAACCACCAAAGCAATATCTGTTTAGCATTGACAAAGATTCTGGAAAGATTTATACTGCAAAACGTATCGATCTGGAAGACGTGTGTACAGCTACAATTACTTGTGTTTCTGTTGTGAAGGTTAGAATAGATTCAACAAAAATTGTAATAGTAACAGTTAACATTTACATTGATGACATAAACGATAATGCTCCATTTTTTGATGAAAACGAAGTGTCAATAAAGATTAGGGAAAATAATCCACTTGATAAGTCATATCCCATTGTAGCAGCTTGGGATTATGATCTTGGGATCAACAATTCTGCAATATATTATACACTGTTAAACAATGAGAATAACAGATTTAGCTTGATCCAAAATAAAGGTCAACTGGATGGTTTGAAAGTTAACAAGGCTTTGGATTTTGAAGAGCAAAACTTTTACCAATTGACCATTGTAGCAAAAGATCAAGGTATTCCACAGAGGAATGGAAGTAAATTAATAAACATTACTGTGTTAGATGTAAATGATAACTTTCCAAAATTTGAAAAAGATGTCTATAATGAAACGATTTATGAAAACGTACCCATATCATCTAAAATACTCACATTGCATGCAACTGACAAAGATTCTGGTATAAATGGTGAAGTGAGATACAAACTAAGCCATAAAACATCTTCAAGAATTAGAGAAATTTTTAAAGTGAAAGAATCTTCTGGAACAGTTATTTTGAATAGTAGTTTTGCTGACAGACATCAATATTCTTTCGATGTAATAGCTTATGACCAAGGTTTGAGGAGTCGTTCAGCATCTGCATCTGTTATCATTGCTATTGTTGATGTTAATGACAAAACTCCAAATATTACTATTAGCCCTACATTGGCCAATGTATCAGAATCTAAAGCTCTGGGCTCTCATGTAGCATTTGTTCATACTATTGATAAGGATAAAGGCGACAATGGTAAAGTGAACTGCTCAATTGCCGTTATCAGTCCGTACTTCGATCTCAAGCAGCTTCATTTGAACAGTTATGAAATTGTCATTACTAAACAATTGGATTTTGAGGACATAACCACTCATAATATCACTATTGAATGTGAAGATAATGGTATACCTAAACTACATAGTAAAGACACTATTATCGTGAATGTTATTGATGAAAACGACAACCCTCCAGTTTTTAACAGTGTGATAAAGATTGTTAATATTACAGAAAATAATACAGTTCCTGATATTGTAACACAAATGATAGCAATGGATAAAGATGATGGCCTCAATTCTGAAATATATTACTATCTCGAATCTGACAATACATCAGATTTTACTATAAATAACAGAACTGGCATGATAACAACAAACAACATTTTTGATAGAGAAAATATTTCAGAGATTCAGTTTCGAGTTCTTGCAGTGGATTGTGGAATTGTAGCTCTCACTGGCACAGCAACAGTACAGTTGAAGATACTTGATATCAATGATAATATACCACAATTTCAAAAACAATATTATGAGTTTCATACATTGGAAGCTCAGGCTATGTTTACCATTATTGGGACTGTAAAAGCAAAAGATGTAGATGCTCAGGAAAATGGAACTGTTTCATATGTAATAGAAAAAAATAAAATAGCTTCACAACTTTTCATGGTGATTGATGGTATTTTGAAGACTAAAGCTATATTAAATCGTACAAAAGGCCAGAGATATGATTTCTTTGTTGCAGCCATTGACCATGGAAAACAACCATTGAACTCATCAACAAACGTCACTGTAATTGTTGATGATACCAATGACAACTACCCCTATATCATTTACCCAAGTGATACAAACAAGAGTATTTCAGTCAGTTATAAAATGACCCCAGCTGACGAACCTATTTCACAAGTCATAGCTTCTGATGATGATGAAGGAGAAAATGCTAGGTTGTCTTATTTCCTCAAAAATACTCATGAAACAACCAATCTTTTCAGAATTAACCAGACATCTGGTGAAATAATGTTGATTAAAGACAGCAATGCCAAGAGATTGGGACAAACCTATGAACTATTGATTTCTGTTAAAGACCATGGTAAACCACCAAAAAATACTCATGCAATTTTAATCGTGTATATGATGGATGGCAGTGCATTGAAAAGTAGTAACGGCGAAGTTCCCATCATCTTATCAATATGTCTAGCATTTCTGTTGCCAACTATTGCACTAATAGCATATATATTAACAAGAAAGGATAAACTTAAAAGACGTTATTCTGCCAAAAAATATGAAGATGCTTCACTTCGAAGAAAACGCAATAATGTTCCTAAAGAAAATGAATTTAATAATAATAGTGGAAAATCTGAAGCTTTAAACAGAAGCACTTCTGAAGGAAATGATCCTCAGTTGTCACAAGGAAATGGAAACAGCCCTGTAATAGAAGATATTCCATCTCCAGAGATACACACACCAACAAAAGGAATTGGAACTAAAACAATCAAAGAATCATCATTTCAGGTAGGATTTATATAGAAATATATTTTATAACAAGATTTTTTCCTATAAGTAGTATATAAGTATATATATATATATACATATATATATATATATATATATATGTATGTATGTATGTATGTATGTATGTATGTATGTATGTATGTATGTATGTATGTATGTATGTATAGCATTGTCAAATCTATCATCCAAACTAGCCTTCCTCTTCAAAACAATCAAATAATTCAGCCCCCCATCAATTGCTGATCCTTTACAAAACTCAACTAGGACCCACATTGGAGTACTATATTGGAGAGTATAGGAAAGTGTTGCTGCTACACACATAAATATTTTAGACCATCAGACAATGAGGAAAAAAAAGTTTAAGCCTTAATACCAAAACAGTAATTTATATAAGTTGCAAACCTATGAATTTATAGAATTAAAGATTTCTCATTTTTCTCATCACAGATCTGCTCCTACAGGTTCTTATGTATTTGCAATTCAACCCTGGTTCTAAAAAGGTTCCCTGCCCTTGCTCTACACGGTTGCTCGACCTACTAGAAATAGCAACCAAACCTCCCTCAGATCATACTCTACTGTCTTATAAAATGAAGGACACATTAGATAATATAGACCTAGATATTCTGTCTGACCCCCCCCCACACACACACACCACCACCACCAAAAGAAAAGATGCGATAGTCACAGCTAGAATGCTTTTGATCAAAGGTCTGTTGCTCTATGAGAGCTGATATGGGGGCTAAACAACAACAACAACAACAACAACAACAACAGCAACAACATCCTAAACCACATCCGAAAGAAGGCCATCTGACTGAGTGATAAAGATTCATTCACCAGCACACAACAACCACTGGCTCACAAATATTCTTCTCTCCATTTTTCCTAAGGCTACTTACAATGGCATCTGCTCGTCTGAAGTTTCCTAGCTATGCACATCCTCCACCCAAGCCCATCAAAGCCCACTGGACACACCTATTTCTCTTCCCCCTCATCAAACCTACTGTGTGTGTCTTACCTCCCCAAACCCTGCTGAGATTTTACACTCCAGAATTCCCCCCCCCCCCCCCCCCCCCCCCGCCATTCTTTTTTTTTTATCTGAAGATGTTGACCTACACATGTTCAAACCAAACATCAATCATATTGATTGCAACATGTCTAGTGGAGCAGGGGTGGATGATGGGTGGAGGAGGTGTGGAGGAGGTGTGGAGCAGGGGTGGAGGAAGGGAGGGAGGAAGGGAGGGAGGAATCTGCAAAGATCATCAACACTACCATTCCTTCTTCTGCCTAACTTATATAAAGAAACTTACTTTAATAATCCCTGAAGAGATGAGAAACAAAGTGAAACTTACCATGATTTAAAATGGATCCCAAAAAGTAAATAGGATGATAGTTGGGAAATCCGAAATCCAAAGAAACTGGTGATGGTCTGTGCCAGCAATAATTAGTCTATAGGAGAGTTTGTAGAAGACTTTGGTATGTCGAGTTGCCATGAGAAGTGGGAAATCTAATGTGTTGGACCCTTGCCCTTCATCTGATAGTGAGGAAGAGAGAGAGAGAGAGAGAGAGGGAGAGTGGTACAGGTAGTTCTCACTTTCTGAGCTTTCTATGAGTTTACATCTTTACGAGAATTTCCTGTGGCGAAAATAAAAAGATTATTTTTTACAATTTAAAAAAGATTTGTGCATAACTCAACACGTGCTAGCCAAAAACAATGTCAAAACAGATGAATACATATGTCAGGTGAGCCAAAGGTTAAATTACATTGGTGAGAGTCAGTAAACCACGGTGTCCCACTTTACAAGTTATCAATTAATGAGCAATAATTAGGAACGAAATAACCCATAAAGTCGAGAACTACCTGTATTGTCACTCGTGCTGTGGGCCAGTAAACAATCAAAACTCTTTCAAATAATACAATACAAGTCAGCTAACGGAAAAAAATTATTCAACTGAGCCAAAGACATGAATTTAGGTAATTCAGGTAGGTGATGATATACTGAAAGACGTATGTAAAAAAATTCTAAATGAACTGAAATTTGCCACTTAGTTGAAGACAGAAAAGAAAACTGTAGTGGCAATTGTCAGCAACTCTCAAAGAAAAGGGGAGATAATTTCACGATATTAAAAATTAATTTCACAAAACATTTCATTTTCATGTTTAGGTGGGGAAATATAATCGTTGTTAACCACAGGGGAATGAAAGGCAAACTTGTCTTTGACAGGATTTGACCTTACAATGTAGTGAGACAAAACTGAGTACCATAAAGATCCAAGTCCAGGGCTGTCTATTGATTCTGACAATTTACTGCCCTGTACATATATATGTACTTATATATGTACATATATATGTACATATATATGTACTTATATAATGACCAATAGACTCCAAATATAGGACAAAA
The DNA here is from genome assembly GCA_027124095.1 of Muusoctopus leioderma. NCBI lineage: Eukaryota > Metazoa > Mollusca > Cephalopoda > Octopoda > Octopodidae > Muusoctopus > Muusoctopus leioderma. The sequence continues at coordinate 2,632,300 of JAOPJM010001042.1, read as the reverse complement.
CTAGCATAAACACTTTGGTTCTAGATTTTAACTTCTTTTTTTTTTCTTTTTGATGGGTGGGTGGGGTCGATATGGTATTCATAGTAGATGTAAGCCAAGGAAGAACTGACAAGAGGCACTTGAGGCAGACCTGAAAAAACATTGGACCTTACAGAGGTGATGACATTGGACAGAAATATATGTAGCAGGTTGCCGTATTACAAACGCATCCATCCCATACCAGAAATGGAAAAATTATTGTTAAACCGATGATGATGATGATGATGATGATGATGATGATGATGAAGTTGAAATGTGGGTAGCATGACATGCAGGAAGAGAAACTCATTGATTAAGATAATAATGATATAACTATTCAGAGTCAACCATCAATTAGTCCTGTATTTTGATATTTTGAAGTCCCTAGGTCGGTGCATTGGCAGAATCATTAGAGCATTGAACAAAATGCCTTGAAGTAATTAGTTACGACCCTTTATGTTCTGAGTTCAAATCCTTCTGAAGTCAACTTTCATCTCTCTAGGATGGAAAAATAGAGTACCAGTCAAGTACTGGGGACATTTTAATCAACTATACCTTCTCCACCAAAAAACTTGTGGCCTTGTGCCAATGTTAGAAATCAATATTTTTCTAGCCAATAAGTTTGTGTGGAACTAGAAATATTGGTAAAATGCTGGACTAAGCGACTTACTGTGTTTAATCTCATTCCTCTTTATTTTCAGTTTGAATCCTGCTAGACCAAGTTTGCTTCATATTCTGGTGTTGATTTGGTTGACTATAACCACTTTCCAACAAACACTGGTCATACGTCTTTTGGAAGAAATCAATGTTTATTATATATCTGGGAACAATATATCAAGATGAAATGAAGTATAACTTCTCAAACCAATAACATGCAAGATGAAACAGCTCAGAGTAAAGTATAGAAGTCCTTTGAATTTCAATGTAATAATCTATATATAATTTGCATTTATTGATAGAGACCTACACTCTGTAACCTAGATGGCATTGGCTGGCAAAACTAGATATGAAAGAATGACTTGAGAGCATTTCAGGCAGTTTTCGCTATGAGCAGTGTATTCAGTGAAGAACTTAACATAATGGTCTGGTGACTAATAAAGTTCTGTCCTCAATCTAATTCTCTTCATTATAATCTTTGTGGCAGGCACATGGGAGTTCAGAACTGGGTGTTCATGACAGGCTTTACATGCTAATGACCTGGTTCTCATTGGAAAAATTGGTTAAAAAATTGCAGAAGATGTTTCAATAATGTGTATTCAGGGCAAGCAGATGCAGTAGAATCGTTGGAAGACTAGTTGAGAAACAGAACTTTAGATGCCCATGATGCAGAAGAAATGTTAGAAGCAAGAAGCATGTCCAGAAATTAAATCTACGTGATAACCAGTTGCAGTCACACATGTTTGTCTTTTTTTTTATGAGGTAAACATTAAAAGTTTGCATAACTTTGAATAGGTTGTTGAATTCCTATTAAAGGAATTTCGAGGGCAAGTTAGGTTTGTGAGGTACAGCTTTTTCCAAGTTCGTGGCTACAGTCAGAAATCACAAGTATGATGTGTAAGTGAAATGAACTAGCTCAGAGAGAAAGCAAATTTATGCCTTTGACTTAATTTTACAGAAACTTATTGCTCTTCTACAGTGTTGGCTTCTCAAGGAAGCAAGTAAAAACCCAGTGTTAAACCAGAGGCAGTGTTAAACAAGAGGAAGTGGTAAACCAGAGGCAATGGTAAACCAGAATTAATGGTAAATCAGAGACAGTGGTAAACCAGAGGTAAATTGGTATAATTTAGTGATTTTCTTTTTGTGGGAGTAAAAATACAGGAAAATAAACTCTAAAAAATGCTTCCATTACTTTTCTGTCGAGAATAGGAAGTAACCTGGAGTTAAACAGACTTGATGAAGATTCTATCAGAAGACTTGTATTTTACCAAACAAGAAATAGGAACAAAAAAACAGAGCCTCTTACAAAATAATTTTAATCCAATCCAATTTTTTCACTATTACTATGACCTTAAATACAATAAAGAGAGTTTAATATAAAATTATATATATATATATAAAATAATATATATGACACTCCACTGGTTGAAAGGTGGACATGATAAACAATGGCCAAAAAGAAAACAAGAAAAAAATAGAAAATAGAAAACTTAAACAAAAAACAGATAAAGAACAGATTTAATTTTCATTTTCAATAATATATTTCTGCCTCTCCCAAAGTGTAAAAAAAAAAAATGCTGAGTTTGTCTTTGCTAACCTCTGGTTTCCCCTAAATTATAGGATGCACTCTGGTTTCTTTGCTGTCAACAAATCGACTAATATGCAATGGGATTTCTAAGAAGCATTTGCGTATGAATGCCATCAAGCTTATATAGATATCCATTCATAGTGAAATTCTTTTATCTTCTTAGCTTTGGATGTCAATGGGTAGCATTGAATGAACAAAGCTTGTTCAAGAAAAAGCAGCCAGCAAAAATATTGGAACAATTCTTTCATGTACCTTACACAAATACAGGAAAAATGTCCTTTTAATGGATAAATCTCTTTTTCTTTATATTTATTCTCCTCATTCTTTCCATCATTTTTCGGACACATTTTCATTCATAGGCTGTTGGCATCTCTTAATGGTGCTTCAAAGAATATTGAAATATTATTTCAGCTGGAGAAAATAAAAAAAATAAAAATATATGAAATATAAAATAAAATAAAACGATAAAAAAAAATAATAAAAAAAAATGTAACAATAACCAAACTTAGTGTTTCAGGGTTAGGTTTCAAAGTAACTATTACAGTTTTTATAATGGGTGGAACCACTAAAAATAAAAAATGGCATTCTTTCATTTTTTTTTGTTTCTTTCTTTCTCTCTTTCTTTCTTACTTTTTACTGTTTTTTGTTTTTCTTTTCTGTTATTGTTCTCCATCCTTCCTTAGCAGCAATATTCTAGCACATCTGTTCTGGCTGGTTGTTAATAGCATAGATTTTGGATAGAAACTGTAGAATTAAAGGTTATATAAATGGAATCTATGAGCTATATAGTGGCAAAGCACTTCTCAATTGTATATTTGATAGTAGTGTTAGCAGTAGTCGTGTACTATTTTTGGTATGAACTAACATTAAAGATAGTGCTGATAGCACTGACCCTCCCCCCCCCCAGCAAAAAGAAAGGAAAAATAATGAAAAATAAGCAATAGTGTTGCAAAATAGATATTGGTATGACAACAGTTGAAGTAGTCAACTAAATGACTTATGTTTTATGAGTACAAGAACCAAAAGTTAATACATTTGTTTCAGAAGAGACTTCTTGTCAAGTATGGAAAACAGAGACATATATTTATCAATATATGTATGTGTGTATGTACCAATCAGACCTGGAC
>JAOPJM010001042.1:2458237-2472363 GCA_027124095.1 Muusoctopus leioderma | reverse complement strand
ACATACATACATAATACATACATACATACATACATACATACATACATACATACATACATACATACATACATACATACTACGCGGATGTTCTGCACAGTTTCCGTCAACCAAATTTCACTCAGAAGACATTGGTGAATCTGAGTCTATGATAGAAGACACTTGCCCAAGGTGCCTCACAGTGGGATCGAACCCGCGAAGCCAGAACTACGTGGTTGCGAAACGAATTTCAAAACCTTACAGCCATGTCTGCGCCCTTAGATGAAGTTATATTATGAACACGAGGAAATAAAAAGCTATATAGATGTCACTGAGATCCGCACTTAGAGCTATGATGTGGATGAGAGGATAGTCATGAGATAATGAAAATCATGTGAGATGTATGTTGTGTGTTGCAAGATTTCCTCGGAGAAGGTTTCATCGGAAACCTCGGCCAGTACTTTGTCTCTCAGCACAACTACATATATATTGCTATATGTAAATGTAACCATCTCCAAATGAGTATTTATATTGCGGTTGGTGTTACTTTGGTTTACCACGTATAGTGAATATGGGAGGTTGTGGTGGTGGTGGTGGTGGTGTGTTTGAAGACAACCAACAACATCCCCGTTATTCTTTTTACTTATCGCTCCCATTAAATATTTAACTTTTTCTTTCTCTTTTTCTTCCATCTTTTCATTCTCATTTTCTCATTCTTTCCTATTAAATCTAATTTTGTCTCTCGCTCTTTCTCTCTCTCTCATTCTTTCCACCCCTTTCTTCCTCACTCTCTGTCTCTCTCTCTCTCACACTCTCTCTCTGTTCTTCTCTTTTCTCTCTCTTCTCTTCTATCGCTCTCTTTTTGAACATCTTCGCAACTTCAGCATCGATGCATCTCCGCTCTTATCTACATTCCTTCTCAATTTCCGATGTATGGCATTTAGAAATCATTTCCTACTTTTCTCTTACTATTCCTCTTCACCTGTGGTTATTTTCTGCATCAAACCCATCAAATTCTGATTTTAACATTTTATTCGGTTGACCTGTTCCGATCTTCTAGGCCTTAATTATTCAGAAGTCTTATTTTACCCCGGCAGAAGTTATTCAGTCGCTAGGCATTTTTCATCTTATTGCTTTCCAGCCATTCTCGACTTTCTTCACGATGTCAAATATGTTTGGGATACTTGAGTCAGCAGTTCCATTGATCATTGTTATTAGCCCAAGAATGAAGGAACAAAAGAAGCAGAGAAAGAACGAAGAAAAGAAAGACAGACAATAATAACTGGTTGCCTATGGTTTTCTTTATTCGTTTTCTTCTTTTCTTTCTACAGATTAGTGAGCTGCATGAATTGTTGATTGCCACGTGATAAATTCTCCACAGCTACGAGCGCAAACACACTCCATAGAGTTTCTCTTTCGGCATATTTCATTGATACAGTCTCGTTAATAATGTTAGTGTGGACAATAGATTCGCTGTTTAGAGACATCAGAGACAAATTAAATTATTCATACATTGAATTGTGTTAAAATAGATTTACAATGTTACCAACATTAGATTTCACTTTTCTATCTTTTGATTAAATGTGATTCGAAAAGAAACCTTATTCCTATCTCAATTTCAGTTTTCTTAAACTTCTCAACAATTTGTTTTAAAAGGAAACAATTAATAGCAAAATAAGAAATTGTATTCGTTTGTACAGAAACCGTTTATCTGGAAGCCATGCCTTGTCCTCTAGTGTTGTCAGTTGATGAATAAATATCGTGGAAGAATTCATAAGTACTTTCTTTTTGCTTTCCTACGATCTCTCAAACATTTAGACACCCTTGGAAGAATTCTATCCAGGCCATCTAAAAGGGACAGACTACAATCATTACTGCTTTAATTAAACATCTAGTTGATGATTGGCGTAGATAGATTTTAGTATGAACAAGTGTATAAAGAGAACCACACGAGCAAATTCGTTCTCTATTGAGGTTTTCAGGTATCTCCAGAATAACATGCCGAATAACATACAAGTATATAGTTGAATAATATGTCACTCTAAAGAATTTAAGGGGCACGACGACCAAATGTTGGACTGCTGACACATGGTACGTGAGTTCAAATGCCAAGTGGATATTTCCTTATGTATCGATAGGATGATTTAATTCACCTACCTGACGAGAACAGGTACCGATCTTTTCTGAGGAAATTATGTACGCTCTGTACAAGAAGGTACATGCTTTTCAGTTGTACCCCGTTATGGAAACGGATGTTTAATACCACTTAGAAATAGTGATTTCTGAAAGAATAAATTAATGATTTGGATATGTTTGGTTCTATCTCCTCTTGTGCCTATTTTGTGCTATGATCAATTCTCTGTTGGTAATATTAAATTTTATTGGAACATCGTCAGTTCATCAATGGTTTCTAAGTGGTATTTGCATCTATTATAAATGAGGTGTTTACCTCTTTTATAATAGATGCAAATACCACTTAGAAACGTTTGATGAACTATTATAAATATTTTGCAAAGAAGACTTTGCAAAATATTCCGTGAAAATATCTTATGGGAGAAAGGGTAGGGTAAAATGCTTACATATATCGAAGATTGGCTAAATAAAACAAAGAGATTGGCACATAAAACCTGTAATTAATTTAACTACTTACAAATATGATATCGGTTAGAGAACTTGATTTGTAAAACAGATTTAATGAATAACTCTTCAATGACGTAATGCTAAACCTAGCGGGGTTGTTTAAGATAAGTCACTTGCTCTTATTGATGCCATTCAATTGTTTTTTAATAATTTTCCTTTCTAATTGGTGGGCAATTTAGCTTTGTTTCATAAATATGTCAAACCGTTCTAAGCAATCATATTTGAGGTAACCTACGAGCTCTCTAAAGCAAGAAGAAAGACTTTTACTAGCAGACCCTTTGACATATTTTCGATTCCGCTTTTTGGAAAATATACCTTTACTACTGCTGCTAATGTTTTTGGAAACGGAAATAACATCACACAATCTCATTCCCCTCCCCTATTCATTCTCGGTCTATTAGTTAAGTAACAAAATATTTCGAAAGACCGTAAAACAAGATGTAGGTTATCTATACACCGAGATCACAACCCTGTTCCCATTACAGAGGGCGCCATGTCATTTACATAGGCAGCTAGTTACCCTAGGAAATGCCTGAACATCATACATTACCGGCTTCTTCTTTGAAATATAGGGTCCTTGTATGTAATACAAAGAAGCAAATATTTCTGGCAAACAAAAAGTTTTGTTCCCCGCTATCTGAGGCCATGACTTGATTTCAGTTACCCTTATTTGGTTAATGTTCATTAGAAACGTATGAACGTCTCACAATACTGCCCTACTCTCGTACACCTCCACCAACTGTAGAATATAATATCAAGAATGATTACTTACATTGTTACAGGACCACTGATTTGTAGAATGGGTAGCATACTTGACTGAAATGTTCCCAGTATATGTAACAGTCATACTGTTACTTATTTAATAGACATCAGATTGGTGATTTAGAAAGGTTAGAAAGTCAACTCCAGTTGGATTTGAAATTCAGAATGCAGAGAGATGGCAATAAATACGGGATATAATTTAAACTTACACTCCACCGGTTTTTGCGATTCAAGCGCCGCCGCCTTTTAATTGTGACAGTCATAACATTTGCCCGAAGCATTACATCCGAGAATACAAAAGTGGTGTTTGTCTCTACGTTGCTCAATACCAGAATTCAAACATATTTGCTTCATTAAAATAAGTACACGGTCTCTCATTTTAAATGAGAGGAAACGGGATGTTTTGACATATAGGCATTTTCTCAATAACCTTGTTGCCACAACGTATTTGGAACAGCGTCAGCTGTGTCGAGGCAATGATGGAGTCTTTATGTGTTCGCACGACGAGCTAGAAATAACAGCCAAATCTCACACAAATTGCATCCTAGTGTCTTAAGTAAAGGAAGGACACATTGTATAAAGAAGTCCCAGATTATTACACTATGCCTATACACACGTCGATGGTAAATACGAAAGCTGCATTGTTGATGCTAAGGGACGGGCGTTAAGATACGATGTGGAAACAGCGACCCGACATAGAAACAAAGTCATGATACGGTTTGTGACAGACCGTAATGAGCCCGTAATAGTTGAGCATATGTATACGTTGAGGCTGTTCTATATGTAGAGATTATTGAACAGTGTGCAGCCTCGGTCCTATTTTATAAGACATATTTTCAACAGCACTTCATTTTGACTGATATGCACACTTGGCTTAAGCTTAGACTGAATTTTGCGTTTGGTGGAACGTCAATTCTTGCATTCTATACGCAGTTAGTGAAGGATATGATTTAAAATAGCCTATTTCGGAGGACTTTCAGCACGGCTATATGGACAATTTCCAAACATGTTTGACCTGCAAGTGCTACTGAAGGGTGTTGCTGGTTCGAGATAAACTCTACAGATTTGGCAGTGTCATCATCCTGCCCTGTCCGAAATGGGTAGAAAACGACAAAACCATCCTCAATGCACTCGATCAGGGTCTAGAAATTGCTGACTTGTGGAATTATGTTGATTAGCTGACTTCACGTGAGGTACGATCCCAGCTATCATCCAAAATCATTCTGTCTATCGTCCAAGATCGCCCCACAACCATCTGTGGCAAGAACGAAAGGGCATGTAGTTTGCATCAGTCTTATGGCTATGGCGAAAGAAGTAGTATGATAAACACGTTTCAAATATATGAGAACGTTACTTTACTTATCTAACTAAACACTCAACTTCTCTACAAACACTTAAATCAAAACGTGAGTATAGAAAAGACAGAACTAGTCTCCAGTAAACTTCCTGAAAGAAGGCTGGCAGTGGTGAGTGTGGCATAGCTGGAGGAATCTACTGTGAATGTTCTGCTGTATATTCATCGCAGAGAAACGGAACTTGCCTTGGTGTTGAAGCAAAATCGGAGATTTGTTGGATGCCCTGATATTCCCTTTATGGTTGCTGGCTTTTGATGTGGGGAAATATATTTAAACCCCTTTCGGCCAAGCCCTCATCAACTTCTTCAAGTTCCACTTGGTGAGGAAGGTGAGTGTGAAGAGGGAGGAGTTGCTCTCCAGTGAATTTTCTGAACGTCTTTTGAGAGTGGCGAGTATGACCCGAGAGAATGGCTCTCAGTATGCGCCTGTAGAGCGGAGAACACAGCTGAGAGAGGGTACTTTCCGTTGACAGTGAGGTAATGCTGGATATGTGGGGGTTCCCTGATTGGCCCTAGGTAGCTCAGCCCCTATCGGGACGTCTCATTTCTTTCCTTTTGTATACTGTTGTTTTCCATCCCTGTTGTTTTCATAAACGATTCTACGTAAATACCCACCGTTTTTGTAAACTGTCCGTGTAATGTTCCCTCATTCGTCGCTCTTGGGGCAAATAAAGTAATCATCATTATTAAGAACATGCGACTTTGTGGTTTCAGTAACTTCCCTTTATCTTGTGTTCAAATCCCTCCGTGTTTACGGAAGTATGTCAAGTATAATCTATCAGTCAAGTACTGATATTGATTAAGCCGGCTCTGCCCTTCGCACCAAATGTGTGGTATAGTACATATGTTAGATATTAATGTTGTTATTATCATTTAAAGTAGTAGTAGTAGTAGTAGTAGTAGTAGTAGTAGTAGTAGTAGTAGTAGTAGTAGTAGTAGTAGTAGTCATGATGATAGCTCTGGAAGTGGTGTTTTTTTTCTCATTTGCACCGAAACTACTTAGCTTATTCAAGAATACACAAATAAATTATTTGAAAAACATTTTAAAATATGATAAATATTAATGAAGAAACAGAAAAAGAAAAATACAGAAAAAAACAGAAGAGGTAAAGACGAAATGAAGCAAGGAAGGAAGATAGACAAAAGAGAAGAAAAAAAAGACAGACAGCAAGAGAGGGGGAAAATAAATAAAGACAGAAAGAAAGAGAGCAAGAAAGAAGGGTGGTGGAAAAAGAAAAAAATATCGTGAATATACCCCAAAGTGTTAAAATATATTTTTACATGAATTCTTTTTTAAATAAATGAAGTGGAAATTACAGGAGATTTCCTGTTATTCTTCAAGGAAATGAACCGTAGAAAACCGCTAGAAATAACAATAAAAAAATAACAATCACTGCAACAGTGAGAACAGACACTCATTGCCGTAGTGATAGCAGTGAAGACTGAGTGTCGTAGTGATAGCAGTCAAGAGTGAGTGTCTTAGTGATAGCAGTGAACACTGAGTGTCGTAGTGATAGCAGTGAACACTGAGTGTCGTAGTGATAGCAGTGAACACAGAGTGTTGTAGTGATAGCAGTGAACACTGAGCGTGGTAGTGATAGCAGTGAGGACTGATGTCGTGAGTGTCATAGTGATAGCAGTGAACACTGAGTGTCGTAGTGGTAGCAGTGAACACTGAGTGTTGTAGTGATAGCAGTGAACATTGAGTGCCGTAGCGATAGCAGTGAACACTGAGTATCGTAGTGATAGCAGTGAAGGCTGAGTGTCGTAGTGATAGCAGTGAAGGCTGAGTGTCGTAGTGATAGCAGTGAACACTGAGTGTCGTAGTGATAGTAGTGAACACTGAGTGTCGTAGTGGTAGCAGTGAACACTGAGTGTCGTAGTGATAGCAGTGAATACCGAGTGCCGTAGTGATACCAGTGAATACTGAGTGCCGTAGTGATAGCAGTGAACACTGAGTGTCGTAGTGATAGCAGTGAACACTGCGTGCCGTAGTAATAGCAGTGAACACTGAGTGTCGTAGTGATAGCAGTGAACACTGAGTGTTGTAGTGATAGCAGTGAACATCGAGTGCTGTAGCGATAGCAGTGAACACTGAGTGTCGTAGTGATAGCAGTGAAGGCTGAGTGTCATAGTGATAGCAGTGAAGAGTGTGTGTCGTAGTGACAGCAGTGAACACTGAGTGTCGTAGTGACAGCAGATAGTGCAACTCGTAATACCGCGCCGAATAGAATGCCTTTCAGTATTCGTTCTGGCTCACTGCGCTCTGAGTTCAAATGCCGCCGAGGTCAACTAGGCCTGTTATCCTTTCATGTTCGATAAAATAAATTACCAGTCAAGTACTGGGGTTGTTGGCCTTGTGCCTATGTTAGAAACAATTACTATTATTGTTATTGATATTTCTCTGCTCTCTAGCAGCTGGACTATGTGGTCGGTGGAAAGTCAACTATCGCATTCTTCAACAGGTTAGTAGAGGATATGAGCAATGATGGCCTGCGAGCGATTATTAACGTTTACGAGGTCAGTCCGAGTAATTTCTTCTCAAGTACTTTCAGATCGAGGATTATGGACAATTTCGAAGCGTTCTTGAGCCGGAAGTCCTTACAAGGGGGACATTGCCTGCTCTGGATAAACTCTACAGGCCTAGCCGTGCTGGAGCCACGAGTAACCGAACCTGTCCGAGAAGTGCGCAGGGTAACGAAACCGTCCGGCACATTCTCGTTCAGTGACCGTGCGTTACTGAATTGTAGGTATACGTCGAACAGCTGTTATCACATGCAAGATGGAACCGTATACTAGACGAGTCTGTCGTAAGGATGAAGCAATTGCAAAGAAGAGCGGGCAGTCTTCGTCTACCTGGAGGCAATGGTGAAGAAAATTGTATGGTGGACGCGGTTGAAAGGTGTGAGGACAGAGCATTTTCTCTCAGGCCAAGCCCTCATTAACGTTTTTAAGCGCCACTTGAGAGTAAATTTTATGGAGTAAATTTTATGGAGTAAATTTTATGGAAGGTGAGTGAGAGTGGCGAAATTAAGGTGGCCACTTTCACCTACCTTCACTACTCTCTCCTCCTTCACCACTCTCATCCACCTTCACTACTCTCCCCCAATTGAATGGGCCTTCGCAAACTATGCAGCTGTAGGCTCGCGGCAAAAACTGGGAAAAGGCACTTTATTTTAGTGTGTCATTATGTTAGTGTGTCATTATGTTAGTGTGTCTTTTAGTGTGTCAGTGTTATTCCGGGTTGTGTGTTGGGTGCTCTGTGGTTACTCCCCCTCATTTTAGGGGTCCTTTCTTTCTTTAAATTGTTGTTCTGTACTGTTTGTTGCTATTTATTATTATCTATTAATTTGTCGTTATTGTTATTGTTGATCTCATCATTTTACTCCATGTAAATCTCTCACTGTTTCTCGTTTCTTGTTTCCTATGTATTTCACGTTCTACTGCTGCCCTCAACGTGTCGGGCCCTTGTGGCCAATACAAAAAATAATGATTGTTATTACCAGCAACGGCAATGAAAGAGCCTCTACGTGATTGCTCGACCGGCAAGAAATAGCAACCAAATCTTCTTCAAATCGGACTCTACCATCTTCAGAAAAGGAAGGGTACGTTGTACAATATAGTCGCTGATATACAAAAATAGGGCATGGCCATGGCTGGAACACCTTTTCTCATAGGCCTGTTCAATCAGAGCTGACCTGGGTCTTAACAGCAATAACAACTACAGCAGCATTAGCAACAACTGCAGCAGTTTCTTCGTCTGTGATAGCAGCAATACATCAACGATTGCAACAATAGTAATTAACAATGTCTTACAGAGGGACAAGGCTAGAAATTGGGAGAACGGGAACAGTCGATTATATCGAACCCAGGGGCACATATTTTATCGACCCTGGGAGGATGAAAGGCAAAGTTGACCTCGGTGGGATTTGAACTCAGAAAGTGAAGGGCCGTAACTAAATACCACAAGGCATTTTTTCTGACGCTCCATCGATTATGTGAACCAACGAGAGTATCTCTACGTGGTCGCTAGATCTGCTAGTATAGCAGCTAAAGCACTCTCAGATTCGATCATACCGCCATTAGCAAGGAAGGACACATTGGATAATATAGTCCCTGATATACAAAAAGACAGGATGGTCATGGCTAGAATGCCTTAGATCATAGGTCAGCATGATCAGGGCTAACCTAGGGTTAAGCAACAACAACTTCAGTAATAACACTTAACAACCTAGTGAGGGAGCCTCTACAGAGTTGATTGACCTTCTAGAACTAGCAGCTAAATCTCCCTAAAATCACATCCTACTGTTGTATATAAGGAGAGTATATATTTGATGATATAGTCCTCCATACTTCAACAAAGACGGAATCGTGACGGCTGGAAAGCATTGGATCACAGATCTGCTGAATCAGGGCTGACCTGACGCTAAACAACAACAATAACAACAACTCCATTAAGACTGACATGCAGGAACAATAGCGACAAATTGCAACTACAACAACTGCTGCGACGGAAGAGGTTTTTCAACAGTTGCAATAGTAGCCGCAGTAACAATTGTGGTAACCACAGCAACAACAAACGTAAAGAGCCGACAAGGAAGCTTCTATGCGGTCACTCAACCTACTGGAAATAGCAGCGAAATATTCCTCATATAACACAAACTCCACCGTCTTTTTTAAAGAAAAATATTAAATGGATTATGTAATCCTAGATACATTCTGTGTCTGAAAAAGAACGGTATGGTCAAGGCTGGAGGCATTTAGTCATAAGTCTGCTCAATCAGGGCTTACCTGGAGCTAAACAACAACAACTAAAACGTAACAGTAACAGAAACGATAGCAACACTGCATGTTGTGAGAACTATAGTAATGTCGACACTAATAATACTAACAGTAACGCTAGCAGCATAACATGCTGTGACAACTATAGTTACATCAACTCTGATAACGGTAGCAACAACGATAGCAACACTGCATGCTGTGACAACTACAGTAACGCCAGCTCTAATAACCGTAACAGCAACGATAGCAACATCAGTTCTAATAATAGTAGCAGTAACGATAGCAATACTGCATGCTATAGTAACGTCAACTCTAATAACCGCAACAGCAACGATAGCAACATCAATTCTAATAATAGTAACAGTAACGATAGCAATACTGCATGCTATAGTAACGTCAAATTTAAGAACAGCAACAGGAACGATAGCAACATTGCATGATGTTACAACTATAGTTACACCGACTATAATAACAGTAATAACGATAGCAACACTGCACGCCATTGATAACTATAGCAACGTCAACTCTAATAAAAGCAACAACAACGATAGAAACATTAACTCTAATAACAGTAACAACAACGATAGCAACACTGCATACGATGGTTATATCAACTGTAATAATGATAACAACAACAATAATAACAGCAGCATCCTAATAAATACCGGTTGGAACATCTACGTGGTAGCTCGACCTATTAGAAATAGTAGCCAAATCTCCCTCAAATCACACTCTACCGTCTTAAAAAAAGGACACGTTAGGTAATGTAGTCCAATGTATAATATATACTATGTCTGAAAATAAAATGTGATGATCAAGGTTTTTAATCGAAGGTGTTACAACTGTAATATCATCAGCAGTAACAATTGCAATATTAGCAGCAGGTGCTGCAGCAATGTCAGCTATTGAAACAATAGCACTGCTGAGATGTAAACCACCTGATATAAGATCAGAAAACCTCGCTTTCCGACAGAGTTCACTTTATCCGTCACCCTTGAATATTTGTGACAACCACCAGACCCTAGATATAAACAGGAAAACAATAAATAAAAAAGTAGAGAAAATATAGCATAACCAAAATAACAGCAACAATTCACTATGTAGGAAATACCGCTGCATGTCGAAGTGCATAATGTGACTCTCAAATAACTAGAGTACGTTGTTACTTCAGTAGTGGATATGTGTATTACATCTGCTTGTTTAACTGTTTATCTACGTACAATTGCTTCATTCGAATAGGATTAACTAGGGCTACACAGCAACAACTTCAACAACAATAACAACAATGATGGCAACATGAATCAATACACCACCATAAGCAGCAACACTATTATCAACATAGACAACTGCCTGACTACATGGTAAACATTCTATTTTGCGCCGGGGTTATCAGAAACGTTAACGATACTCCCAAAACTTTAGAAGTTTCAACGCTTCCTTCGTGTTAAAATAAATCTCTGTGGGAGAATGTACTTCTCTTGTGTAGGCAGTACATTCACTGTGTGTTCAATAATTGTTTCGTTTTGCAGGATTGAGTGCAATCTCTCTAGTGGGCAAAATCCATGAAGGAAGAAAGATGTGTTGCTCCAATAAGAATACCTCCTCCATCAACAACATCAGCAATTTCACGTAGACTCCCACTTTTAGGTTCCTATGTCGGGTGCTAAAAGCAATGGACCGAAGTGAAAGCAATATTTACAGTATTAATTGTCAGAGTAAAATATATTGTATCGGATGTATTTTGTTTCTTGCCTGCAGTGGTCAAGTTTGTACATATACCACACACTCTGCACCAATGAATGAAGTTTTGGTATGCACCAAGAGGTATCAGAGAGATTCCAATTTAGGCATATTATTCATTCTAGAAATATAACAATAAAAGCAGTAGCAGCCGCAAGACAAAGCGAAAACAAACAGAACAAAATAGCAGTATCAACAACAACAGCGGTTATAGTAACAGCAGTCGGATAAACATCAAAACCCACAACAATGGAAGTTTTCAAAGCCGTTTATAATTCGGCTTAATGTCAGTCTTCATGCTACAATAACTGTCAGGGAAAGTCAATGTCATTATTTCATAGATCACTAGAATTATAGTCTTTCTTTTACTTATTCTCTCACTTCCCCGAGAGGCGTATCTAGTCCAATCAATAGGGCGTTGGATGACCGACAAAACAGTTGTCGTTTCGCATCTACTAACCGGCACAGTGCTATGTCTATATACAGGTTTCAAATTCTCAGATGTTTCAGTCCATATGGCTGGAAACAGTGGAAGCAATATATAATTATTTTGTTTCGTTATTTTGCAGTTCTGAGGCCAAATCTTCCTATGTTTCGATTGAAAGTTCAACCAGATTAATTTCTATAGAAAATGAAGTCGAAGTCTCTACATGACAACTCTTTGAGCAACTGGATTATGATCAGAGCCAATGAGGGAGTCTATATATGGTCAATGAGCCTGCTAGAAATAGTAGCCACATCTTTCTCAAATCACACCCTATCATCTTAAAAAAGATACATTGGATACTGTAGTCCTATATATATTCTGTTTGAATAAAATACAGGATGGTCAAGGCTGGGACGTCTTTGATAATAGGTTTGCTCTATTAGAACTGATTTCAGTTTAAGTAACAACAATAACAGCAACAACTGGATTATGACCAACGAGCCAACTATGGAGCCTCATTGTGATCTCTCGACATGCTGCAAATAGCTGCCAAATCTTTCTTTAATCTCATCCTGCCGTATTGAAAAGGAACAGCACATTGGACAATGTGATTCTGAGTGTATTGTGTCTGGTTAAGGGAAGAGATCGCGGTTGTAACGTCCCTGACCACACATCTACTCAACCGGGGACGACCTGTGGCTAAACAACCACTAGATTATGTGACTGATACATCTAACACCCTCCATTGATATTCTCTCTTTTACAGTTGTTTTCAATGATGATATTCTGATGTCGGGCATTGTTACTCTAGTATATATGAGAGTATGATGTTGAGATATTGGGGTATGGGAGTATTGTGATTTGATTGTGTTGTTGCCTTGTAATATTATGGGCAGTTCTAAGTTATTTGAATATTAGGGACTGTTTAATTGTTTGTGAATGTTTCGTAACTCACTGCCTCATTTGAAACTTCGTATTCAAGCAATATATCAACAGGCAAATCAAGCCTATCACATCAAGCAAGTCCTAGAAGGAGATTTGAGTTCTTAAGTGTCCACAGATTCAGCCACGATATCGCATTGTGTCAATAGCAAAGAAATGTAATTCTCACATTGTCCAGTCTGTCGAAATGTAAATAGGTACCATGTGGAAGTATGGAATAATGCAGAAATGAGTATTTCATAATTGACAACTGTTTTGTTGTTGTGAATGTGACTCACTGTAAGTATTGTAGCATAGTGACAATGTGATATGATAGTATTCCTTTATTGTTTCATTTATTAAATTATGGGTCTCGTATTGTGTTATGTATGCGTCTGTTGACATTTGTTTCATTCACCAATACATGTAAAAAGAAAAGAGGTCGATAAAGTGGAGATAGGGTGGGTTTAAAATTCAAAACCAAACCACATTGAAACGAAAAAGGAAATTTAAGATGTACAGTATAATAAAACACAAGGTGGCGAATTGGTAGAACCGTTAGAGACTCGGATATAACGTCTTGCGGTATTCGCTCCAACTCCCTTCGCTCTGAATTCAAATACCACCGAGGTCAAATTTACGTTTCATCTTTTCGGGATCGATAAATAAGTGCCAGTCCAGTACTGGGGCCGATTCTTCTTTCTCGTTGTCTTTTTCTCTCCGAATTGTACCTGCAATTCAAAGGTCCAGCCTTGTGACATTGTGTTACACTTGTTCGGCCTGAGAATTACGTTACGTTTACACGGGTCTGTGAAATAATTAGCTGCTTATACGTTAATTTTACGTGTAGGAATTCAGTTGGTTGGACAACCGAATGTTCATCGTCGTGGCCGACGGAGAATCATCTACAATAAAACAATACCAGCTAGAAATTATAATTTAATTAACTAGAAATCCAGGCAAAATACCTAAACTATGAAGATAATTTGAAGAATGTAAACTGGACCGATAAACAGAAAATGAAAAACATAGCATTCAACATTGAAGAGATATTTGAACAAAACGAAAAACAAAATAAATCAGGAAAGGAACATGAGTTATATTATTTCTGTTAAGTGCATATATATTAAGTATTTCTCATAAAGGGAGAGTTTTGTTTCATTGCGAAATTCAGATTAATGAAAATCCAAGCCAATCCTGGTGTGACTTGAAATCGGATTGGAAACAGCGAATTTTATATTAAATCTCTCTGTGAGTCCAATTCTCAACAAAGAAGTTAACGTCTATGAACACAATAAATCACTGAGGTTAATTGACACTTGATTATCTGTATAAATAAGTTATACCGTGTAAAATGTCTCTACTTCAGAATATAAATGAGCTGGAGAAACTTTAAGAAAAACTAACGTAATAAAAGGAAAATTGATTTCTTACATAAGCTGTGTGGTTAGGCGCAGATGGCTGTGTGGTTAAGGAGTTCGCTTCGCAACCGCATGGTCTCGGGTTCAGTCCCACTGCGTGGCA
>JAOPJM010001042.1:2426142-2436472 GCA_027124095.1 Muusoctopus leioderma | reverse complement strand
TAATAATTGTTTCTAATTTAGGCACAAGGCCAACAATCCCCAGCACTTGACTGGTACTTTATTTTATCGACCCCGGATAATAATAATAATGCCATGCCCATTAGAGAGAGGAAACTGCTTACCCTTCCTGGCAAAAGAAAGGAGGCTGGGCGTTCCTCACGATGGACTCGTATGATAGCTGAATCCGTCCTACACGAGACAACAGATTTTCAATATAACTGCACAAGTCAGCAATACTCGGACACTGAACGAGTGTGTGCAGAACAATTTCATCACCCTGCACGCATCTTACACAGGTCCAGCTGATGGCGCTACCGTGTCTGTAGAATTTATCCTGAACCAGCAATACCCTCTAGTTGCACTGCCACGTCAGAGATTTCAGGAAGATGCCCATCGTCTCTGCGCTGAAAATCCTCAAACATAAGCTGATCATTTGATCCTCACCGAAATCCAGAGTCTCTAGGGAACGTCGTTCCTTTTGCCCCACCACTAACCCTATATGGAAAGCAAGGGTTGACGTACAACCTGTCACGTTGACCGAATTTATGAAAAACAAAACCGGGGGTATGAAAAACAAAATTGATCCCGTTGTGATCTGAACTTAGACCCTAATGGGACATAACTAATTACTGATAGGCAGTTTGTACGACGTATCTGCCATATAAAGAGACTGTATAGACACTCCAAATTTTTAAAAACCTCATGTATGACGTGTTGTTGTTTAGACCCAGGTAAATCCTGATCCAGAGTACCATAGACCAAAGGTGCACCAACCGCAACCATATCGTCCTTCTTTAGACATACATTATCCAATGTGCCCATTCGTTTCTAAGATGGTAGGGTGGGATTTGAGAGAGATTTTGCTGCTATTTGAAGCAGTTCATGCGACCGTGTAGAGGCTCCCTTGTTGCTTCATATGATTCTGACTTCAGCAACCAGGACGAAATCAAACATAATTGTTAATTGAGATGTAACTGCAAAATATCCATTAATAGTGCAGAAGTCAAAAACAAAGAGTGAAAAATATAATGAAGATTGTCATTATTAATATACAATTACATACAGCAACAGTGACATTGTTTATGAAACGGGGAAAGTGACGACGATATATCAATAGAATCAGTAGAATGGTGGAGAAAAATGACTTGCGGTATTTAGTTACGTCTCTTTATGTTCTGAGTTCAAATCCTTCTTAGGTCAGTTTTTTTCTTTTCAACTTAGGGAAGCCTACTAGTCAAATACTTGTATGGGCGGCGCTTGATATAATTAACTATATTCCATCCCCCAAAGGTTTGTGGCATTATACTGATTTTAGAAATTATTATGAAATGGGATGGGATAAAATAACATGAAAAATATGATTTATGTTGGTGAAGAAACAATGAAAAATATTAAATGGACCAAACACAAATATCATGTGGAACACCTGTAAATAAGTATATTAATCATTGTTTGTCTGTCTTGTCTTATGAAATCCTACAGCTACGATTTGCTGTGTTGATTGTCAGAATATAACCAGCGATATACTAGTGGGGAAAAAAGAAGTATGCCACAAAAATTAAAAACAAAACAGCCTCATTTGACCAAATGGTGTGGTTATTAAGCGTAGATTGAATCTTCTGTGTGCAAACTACTCACGTTTTCACAGAATTGCATCATAAAATGGCTGTCGTTGTGATCAGCCAAAAATCTATTGTCGGTCTTTGCTTTTATTGCATTTTAATATTCTCCCTTACTGATTCTCAGACAAGAATAAGTAATTAAATGAATAAATCAGAACAATTTCTATATTACACAGAGCTCGAGCTACACACACGCACACATATATACGCACATACACACATATACGCACATACACACATACGCACATACACACGCATATGGGTGTGTTGTGTGTGTCTGCATGTATTATTTTGAATAGGCAATTTAGCGAATTTTCTTATTTATAAATTTATTTGTTTATTTATTTATTTGTTTATTTATTTATTTATTTATTTATTCTTTACTGTCTGAGAATCAGTACAGGGACATTTATTTACTTAATGTATATAAAATGATATATAGGAAGATAATTGTAATAAATTTTGGCTGAATGTATTGTCCACCATTTTAGGATGCGATTCTGGGAAGTTGTCCAAACTACTTATCACGTATATAAACAACAGAGCAGTCTGTTTGCATTCAAACTTTGTCTACAATAAAGCAATAATCGGCTCCTGAAACCCCTAGTGATCAATGGAAACAGAAAGTGAGATGAGAACAATGCACCACAGAACAGTACTTAAAAGTAGCTCCACACTTAATATACACAAACATTCTATCCGACAAATGACAGAATGATAATACAGACATACAAACATTGGAGAATCAAAAAAAAATGTTCTCACAGCAGAGAAAGTTTAGACATGAAATAGGTCAGCAAATACATTAACGTATAAATTCTGAATGCAATCAAGATATCAGAAATATAAACAACAATAAGAGGCAGTCTCAGCAATATTAACGTCGCAAACATACCTAAGGAACAACAATCAGGAGGATCAGAAAGAATTCAGTATGCCTGAAGATACTGCTGACGTTTACATTACAAAAATAATGGTAAGTTCAAACTATCCTCAATTAAAAGCTCAAACTATCCTCAATTAAAAGCTCAAACTATCCTCAATTAAAAGCTCAAACTATCCTCAATTAAAAGGGACCTAGAAATCATTACACAGATTACGACGAGAAATTTTAGAATAAAAACGCAAAGTTAACATTGATACAATACACGAATTCGTCTATTTGGAAACTTGAAAAAGAAAGTAACGCGGCAAAGAAGTAGAGGAAATAAAATATCTAGGCAGCGAATTGGCAGAATCGTTAGAGCGTCTGATGGAAAGTTGTGCAGTATTTGTTGCGGCTCACTGCAAATCCCGCCGAGGTCAACTTTGTCTTTCATCTTTTCGGGGTAGATAAATGAAGTATCAGTCTAAGGCTGTGGAATCTGGTGGAATCGTCAGAGCGTCGGACGGGATGCTTGCAGTATTTGTTCCGGCTCTTTGCATTCTAAGTTCGAATCCGGCCGTGGCCTACTTGGGTGGTAGATTTAATCTGTCGTCCGGTTTAAAACCACCACCTGGCCCTTGGGTGCCTTTAGCGGAGTCTGCAGGCATTCGGGCCACGTCTCCGAACTGAGGATACCTTACTGATCCCATGAGTCTCGGTGGCCCTGAAAAATGGTGATGGGCACTGCACTACCTTTCCTCCTGACTAACCAATAAAACAAATCCCATTAGAAGAGGAATTTTCCCGGGAGACTCATTTCCTGCTATAATTTTTATCTAGCATTGAAACCAATAATGGATTTATTGAAATTCGTTGCATGAAACAAAATCTGCAATGGAGAGTCGATAAATCATATATAGCGAATAGGGATGAGTTGAAACTGTATACAAGAGACGAAAACGATTTGAAGCCCTGCTTCAAACAATCTATAGATTCAATAAAAACGCATACAGGAACATGGAACTTGAGATGTTTGCCAAGGCCACCTAACAAGGAACATACAGGAACATGGAACTTGAGATGTTTGCCAAGGCCACCTAACAAAAGGAAAATTAACAAAAAGAACATCAAAAGAAATAACTAGAAACCTAAGAGCCAGAACAAGGACATATATATAAATACTTAGTTACAATTGTTTGAAAACCAAAACTATGCAGATTTGAAATGAAGGAGTGAAAACAGAAGTAAGACAGAATAACAGTTTACATTTTTATATTTTGGGGTTCAAACTTAAGCTGGCAATATACAGCACAGAATTGAAGGAAAGAAATTACGAATGAATAAAATTCGCGAATTAGATTAGTATCAAGAGAAAAACAAAACATAAAACTAAATTAGTATAATTTACCTATTCCAGTAATTAGACTAAAATTCAATGTGATAAATTGATAATTAAGTCAAGGAAGAAACATTGCTAGGACTAGGAACACAAGGAAATTTACGACAAGATTTACAATAGATTTATTGTAAACAACATATATTTACCACAAACCCAAAGAAGTAAAACACATAAACAGAGCATTGACATGAAATAAAACTACAGAGGAACAGAGAATCTAATAGAATATAACGGTTGGTTTTGCAAATTAATTAAGGAAGACGATAAAAACAGAAAACAGTTATGTGTAGCAACGGAAGCAACTAAGCAGAGAAGATAGGCATACACAATTAGTTACAAGTTGTTGAATATGCTAAACAACACGGCAACCAGGCAGCTGAGCGACAGTATGAACCACCACCAACCGAAAAAAGGATTCGATGATTAGTTAATTAAGAAAATAGGAGGAGGCGTTAAGGAAAACGGTAAAGACAAAATATGGGCTTCGTCATGTAGAAAGTGAAATTCCCGCAAATGGAGGGAGCCATAAAACCTTGGGTATACAATCACCGAATTACGGGGTATACAGTCTCAACAATAACATACATAATCATGTATCCAGTACATAAATACTATTTTAACAGTAACAGTGTACGACAACACCCTAGAAATACGAGCGTTGAAGATAAAAGAACATCAACACGAAATACATTAACATAATAAATGTATACATAACATCACCAAACTCATCAACCAATCGGCCACTACGCGGTCTCTCCACAAGCCGGAAATAGCAGCCAAATCTACCTCAAATGGCCCCTCGTTATCTTAAACATAAAAAAATAAATTGCACAATGTAGTCACAGATACACATACAAAACGATGGGATGGTTAAGGCTGGAAAGCCTTTGATCATAGGTCTTCTCGATGAGGGCTGATCTGGTGTTGAGCAACAACCATTCTGCCAAGCTGCACACTCTTACTACAAAACCTTAATACACTCCAAGATACCGTCCTTTGGGGGAAAACTAAAAAGCGTACAATATATCTTGGTAGAAAACCAATGTAAATAACACTGCATGAGACACAATAGCAACACAACTTAACTCTGTTCGCATCATAAACTCTACACAGTTTTACTTGATCATGGCTGATGTGAGGCTGCTACCCAGCATCATCAACCACAGCGCCTACATACATCATCAATCTAATTGCAATAATTCTTCTTCAGACATAACTTTCTGCTCCACACACCTAACTACCACAACAACATGACAATCAATCCCCATCAACTCTCCACCGACTAACCTCCTAACATCTTCACAACATACACTCTTCGATAAACAGAAATACAGTCACAAATTTCAAAAAAGCCTGGTGGAAACAATTCCACCAAGTTGACAGAATTATGTTTCGCAGAATTCATTAACATCACAATCAACAACATAGACACTGCAATAGTTACTTTCAAGAATGTAATTGTGGAAACATTTAAAAACATATCCTACAAAGCCTCATAAATATACATCTCTGGCTGAGCAACTGATATAGCCACCCTAATAGAACCATAGGGGCAGCCTCAAATACAACTGGTCATCTTGGCAAACTGGCAAATATTTGAAGCAAGCATAAACCATTAAACACTATCACACGATGCGAAATAATTAGCTGCGTCAGCAACTCTAACAGTACTCGCACATATCACGTGCCCACACATTGCACGTGCCAACACATATCACGTGCCATAATAACAACAACCACCAACATACTAGCAAGAAAACTCCGCTATCGAACACTTTTCCAAAATCTTTCCCCGTATAACACAACGGCAGAAACAACACCTTCCAGCTAGGCCATGACTTTCACCTCATCTATACATCCGGTAACAAGTAAAGCAATAGAAAAGTCCGAAAACTCAAAGGTATCAGATGCCGACAAAATGCAGAAACATAAACTTAAGTCTCACTGCTTGAAAGAATCATTGCACTGACCAACATTTCTAACTATTCATTTCCGTGTTAACGAGGGAGCCTATACATTGTCGTTCGACCTGCTAGATAAATCACCCTAAATAAATACCCTACAGTCTCATATAAAGAGACACATTAGATCAGAGGTGGGGAACCTTTTTTTATGTTCGAAAGTCGCATTGGCGTTAACTTTTATCTCACAAAGCCGTATTTAAAAATAGTTTATACTGCTAAACCTCGGATATTTTATAAAATATAATTACTCATAAAATCTCAAACAAAATGTAACAACAAATATATTAAAATTACCGTATATGATGGGCATATATGATGATCTTCCTTCAATTTCTGGCGAGAATAAAACATTTAGCGTGATTATAGATGACAATGAAATACAGGCGTGCCAGTTCCATTAAAATTGACAGTTTGACATTGATGCCATGGTGCAATTAATCATATGTAATAGGATGGTGTTCTCCACAACATTTTTAATGATACACCATTTATATGTCTATTTAATTCCAATTTATTTGATGGCAATTTTCCTATGTTAATTCCTGTATATCGGGAGGAAACAGAATCAATATCAATTATGTATGTAGAAATACACAGCACGTTTATACACATAGATATTTATTAATTTTCCTCTGAGTAAAAGACAAAATTTTCATTGTAGCCTTTTTTTTTTAATTTGGAAAATTAATTGTCCTTCCTGGGGTAGTACAAATTTTCATTATAACATTTTTTATAATTTTTAATTAAAACATTTTACTATTCCTTATTTGACAATTCAAATTTCCATTATAATACTTCTTAATTTATAAATAGAAACATTAATTTTCATTTCCGTAAAGAGAAAATTATAACTATAATCTTATTTAATTTTTTTTAAATTTTAAAAATAAATTTCGTTTTTCTGTAAAACCCAACATTTTCATTATGAACTTTTTTTAATTTTTTAAATAAAAAAATAATTTGCATTTCCGGGAAATACAAATATTCAGCATATCACTTTTTATTTTTTAAAAAGAAAAATTAAATTTATTATTTGTAAAAGATAACATTTTCATTATAACCCTTTTTAATTTATTTATTGCTTTCCTCGTAATAATTGAAACTGTCATTTAAAAAAATTAAAAATAACTAATTCTATTGCCTATAATTTATCTAATAAAAAGTTAAGAAACAAAAAATATACATACATATAAATATACAAATACACGACGGCTATTATTAAAAACCCTTTTAATAGCCTTCTTCATTACCGTTCCAGTCGCATATTAGCTGTTTTTGTTTCTATGAGAAGAGTTCGATAGCCCCTCACTCAACGTTTCACCATTTCTGGAGAAACGCACGCTGTGAGTTGTCTCTCGGGACACTTCTCACGGTGTAACGTAGTCGATTCCTGAGAGAGAGAGAGAGAGAGAGAGAGAGAAGAAGATTCGACTCAATACTTGACTGGTACTTTATTAATCTACCCTGGAAGGATGGCGGCAAATTTGACTTCGGCTGGATTTAAACTCAGAGGTCAGAGAACTGGAACAAATATCGCAGGACATTCTATCCGACGCTCTAACGGCTCCGCTAAATTCGCCGCCATTTTTTAATAATACTACTACTACAGTATACATAGAACTCCTTCAATAGGCAATAATAATACTACTACTATAATATACATAGAACTCCTTCAATAGGCAATAATAAGAGTTGAATGAATATATTCATCTCAGATCATCTAGCTTTGATTATTACGATAATTTCTTTTTAGATATTAATAATAGTAATAATAACTGTTTCTATCAAGGCCAGACATTTTGCGGGAGGGGTAAATCGATTACTAGTACTTGACTGGCACTTTGTTTATCGACCCTGGAAGGATGAAATGCAAAGTTGACCTCGACAAGATTTGAACCCAGAACGTAAAGAATCCGATCAAATACCACAAGGCATTTTATCCGACGCTCTAACGATTTTGCCAATCGCCCACCTATAGTAATAATAATAATAATTTGTTCTAATATTAGCACAAGGCCAGAAATTTTAGGGGAGGGATAAGTCGATTAAATCGACCTCAGTACTTGACTGGTACTTTGTTTATCGACCCCAGATGGATGTAAGGCAAAGTTGACACCAGCCCTTTGTAAAAATCGTTTCTGGCATAGGCACAAGGACAGAAATTCAGGAGAGGGGTTAGTCTATTAAATCAACCCCAGTACTAGATTGGTACTTTATTTTATCGACCCCAGAATGATGAAAGGCAATGTTCATCTCAGCGGGATTTGAACTCAGAAAGTCAAGATCCGGAACAAATACCGCAAGGCATTTTGTCCGACGCTGTAATGATTCTGCCAATTAACTGCCCTTAATCCAATCATGGACTTTTTGTGATTACTTCTTATGGGAATTTCAATGTTTGTCTGCAACGTGGATGTTCTCCAGATGTGAACCTGTCATTTGGAACTTTAAAAGCGTCTTTATTTTGGAGAAGTGGGAGAATGTAGATTCGCAACAATAAGTGCTTGAGAATGAAGAAAGCATTTGTCTTACGTATTGCCTTAGGCGTGGGTATTCTACTTCATTTTCCCATATTTCAACTGGCTCTCTCTTGGTATCAAATTGAGACTTTAAAATGCTGTCATCTGAGATCTCAATTAATTCCATCTGTAGTTCTTTAAGTGCTTTGGAAACATCGCCTAGATGCAGTTGAAATGCCAAATTCACAGTTATGTCAGGTTTTTCAAAGTCAGTGAATCTTGCATTGTATATCTATAACAGCTATATATATTCTTTAAAGGATACGCGTGAAGCGTGATCTCTATTGACTACCTTAGAGGAAATTTTCACCAGAAAGCTCAATTCATGTGAGAAGAGTTTGAAAAAATTCAACTTATCTCGAAATGACTTGATTTTTTTTATCACATATCAAATGTAGATTTAGTTTTTCCTTCTAAGGAAATGTTCAAATCGTTTTGTTTTGACATATCACACAAACAATACATTCCTATAGAAATTCGCTTTAAACAATTCGCAATCCTTAGAGTGTTCATTTAAAAATGTTAACGATTTACTCTCGTAAGGATAACATTTTAACAAATACCTGTCTCTGGGATTGCTAGCTTACTTTAGAACGGTGTGGAAAATTCATACTGAGAACCTTATCATCCAAGGAAAGTATGTTGCGAAATTGGAGGTGGAGTAATGTATCTATCTAATGCATCACTCAAAATAGTAGATTTAGCGCCAAGATTTGTCTAATGCAAAATACAATCAAAAAGAAATTGAAGCATCTGGATCAGTCAATTTTCTTTTTTATCCGTCCAATAAATCCTTCACGCCTACCAATCATGGAAGGTGCATCGTCAGTACATTTACTCACTATATTAGCGAAGCTCATCCCATGTTCACTGCATTTATCTTTAATGTTGGTGGAAATATCAATCCTACGTGTCCTATCCGTAAGAGTGCCCAAAGCGAGTAATTCTTCGTAGCAATAAAAGTCCTCAGTTATGGCACGTATGAAGTATAATACTTGTGCTGAGTCAGTAGTATCAGTTGACTCATCCAAAGTTACAGAATAAAATGCTTTTATCTTCTTTAATTATAGTGTGGAGTTGTTCTGAAATGTCGAGGGCTAATTCACGTTGCCGATCAGTTATGGTCCCTCTTGAGAGTGGCAGTTGCTTGTATTTGTTTACCTTATCGGGTCCTAAGCATCGTACAACTTCAACAATGCATTGTTTAACGATTTCTATATCACTAAATGCCTTTCCTTTTCCCCAAGTATATATAGAGTACTTTGTAAGTTACTTCAGTCCTACCGTCCACTTGCCATAAGACTGATTGGAACAATTTACATTTGCATTAGATTACCATCTTTCAGTTTTTGCAATGCAATCATTCGTCCCTCTCCATCTAGTTTAGTGCAGTTGTGTTCCTTGTGATTGACGTAATGCTTCTTACACATTGTACTTCTTCATCGTTGATATTGCAGTGCCACAGGGTAAGCAAAGCATTTTGTTCTTAAAAGGAACGAGGTAATATTGCAATTACCAATCATTATTTCAAATCCTCTTTACTTCCAGTACTGTTCATTATATATTTTGAAATATCATGGGAAATCATAAACAAATAAATAAAGGAAAGGAAGCAAGAAATCAAACATACAAATACGAATACAGCTTGTTTAAATCAAGTCAATAAAAGCAACATTTTTCTTAAAATATATTGAACTTGGATTTTTTTAAGATTTTGCTATCATTTTGGTTCGATCCAACGGGTTGTTAACAGTTTTGGTTACATATATAGATATACTTACGTTACGATCATTATATATAAGATTATTATTATAATTTATTATTATTATTATTATTTGGCCGAGTCATTGGCACGTTGGACAGAATGCCTTGCAGTATTCGTTCTGGTTCACTGCGCTCTGAGTTCAAATCCCACCGAGGTCAACTTTGCCTTTCATCCTTCCGGGGTCGATAAAATAAAG
>JAOPJM010001042.1:2213771-2224774 GCA_027124095.1 Muusoctopus leioderma | reverse complement strand
ACAGGAAGAGCATCCGACCGTAAAAATTCTGCCTCAATAACTCTCTCCGTCCAACCCATGCTAGCATGGAAAAACAGGCGTAAAAAGCGATGATGATGATGATATATATATACATACATGTGTGTGTACAAATGAAAGAAAAAAGCACTCAACACATATTGTGGGACTTTGCTCCAATGCATCTGAGGAGATAGATGCTCATCTTTGCATCTACGAAACTTAAAGTAATGCAGGACTAAGTCATACACATGCACGCGCGCGCACACATATACATACATACATACATACATACATATATATATGTCAAGCTAAGTCTTCTTCCACATATACACAGGAAGGAAATAAGTCCAGGAGAAGTTGCCATGTGACAGCAATATCCCAGGTGTAATATTACACCTGAGATATTGTAGTTACATTATAATTGAGTTTGTGACACTATTTACTTACATCAACAATTTAACATGGTTGTGTACTCAATTCGAAAAAAGCCTCAGTAAGATAGAAGACTTATTAAGCAAATTAATGTGTTCTTTCTGGGAATCTTTAATCTTCCTATATTGAAATGGTGAGAGAGCTGCATTCTTGCAGGAATATCACTGCAAAATCTCTTCTTGACACCTCTAAAAACATTATTTATGCAACAATTGTCTTCTTCCCTAAGTAAAGACACCAATATACTACAACAACCAATTACAGATAATTTGTACATCAAATATTAAAGTTACACATAGTTTTCTTGGACCATAGTATTGTAGACTTAACACTAATCTAATAGTTGAATAGATCTCAGCAATTTTCAAAATGCATGTCGCTTTTATCTAAAGTAAATTTTTATGCAATCAACTGGATACTAACTAATTCAATAAACAAGTGGTTTTAAATTCTCTGTATGTAAGATAATTACACAAATTTCAAATGATTCATGTCAACAATATAAATTTCCAGTCAATATGCACCTGGGAATATAACTGGCATGCAAGAAGTTGCATGATGAGTACCTGGATTCTCCATTTAACAAATGTATAGGTTTGGTCAATCAGGACTGACCTGGGGCTGCACAACAACAACTAGAGCCCATTATAATATCACCTGTCAGAGCAATACTTGTGCAAAGATGGTGAAAAAAATATCCTCATCAAAAATATTTATCTACCAGAGTACTAATACAGTATGACTTATGAATAATATGTATATGACAGTCATATCCATATGTATTTAATGTCACTATGAAATTAGGCCTGATGGTTAGATCAAATAGTTTGTTTTGTTTTTTTTAGCATCTTGGAATGAGGATCAAATTAACTAGTTTCACCCTTCTTCCAGCTCATCAGGATTCTCTTACCTATCCTTCCTAAGTTGCTGAATGTTAGTAGCAGAGAGCTACTTATTAAAATGTAATCAAGATTGCACCAGATACAACTCATTTATATAATAATACAAGGTTGACTGACCAACATTAATTACTAGAGTACCAATAACGTTTGGCAGCTTGGGAGAGAGAGTGAATCCTGACGGGCCATAGGGATGGCAAAACTAGTCAGTTTGATGTTCATTCTAAGCTACTGAAAAATAAAGATCCTGTGATCTAACCACAGGACCTAATTTCACAGCAAGGCTAAATACATATGGATGTAACTCTGTATACATATTTATTTATTAAATAATTAACCAACTTCTACTACTTCCAGCCCTTTTCTAGATTCAAGCTCACAAATAAACTTGAAGAATACCAAGTATGATTCACAAGAATGAATAATTTACTTTTTTTCATTAACACCCCCCCATATACCCACACATACACACACTACGAAAAGTGATTAAGTTTTACAGAAAGCAAGTGCTTTATCTGTTGTACCAGTGCATAATAATGATGATGATAATAATAATAATAATAATGATTTCTTACATTGGCACAAGGCCAGAAATTTGTGGGGAGGGGTAAGTCGATTAAATCGACCCAGTACTCAACTGGTACTTTGTTTATCGACCCCGAAAGGATGAGAGGCAAAGTTAACCTCAGGGCAAATAATTGTTGTTATTAGTTATTCAATTTGATAAAATCTACAAAAGATTTTGTCAGTATTATGTTATGTCCCCTTTTCCATCAAATTCTAAAACTAATTATCTGAAGCCAATGAGATAGCCTCTGCATGGTCGCTCTACCTGTTAGAAATAACTGCCAAATCTCCCTCAAACCACACTATACACTCTTAAAAAAGGATACATTCGATAATGTAGTTCAGGGTACACTGTTGCTGGAAAAAAGACAGGACGGCCATGGCTGGAATGCCTTTGATCATGGGTTTGCTTGATAATAGCCAACTTAGAGCTAAGCGACAGCTTATTATTTTTGTTATATATCCTGCATCTCATATTTCATAAAATATTTCTCCTATGAAAAACACAATTCCAATAATTTCTCATCTACAACTGCCATTCCTTCTACACTGATCATACCGACAATACAGTTAAACATTTACCAATCATGCCTTGGATATTATCACTTTATGATTTACTTTCCACTTCATTTACACTGGACTTCCTGTCACTTTCAGCTGTTTAAACCTTTCATCTGATAGTTGAATACTTATTAAACATTCCATCCAAAGTTGTCCCTTGATATTTGATATTCTTATTTAACCCTCAACCATATTCCTTCACATTCTTTTCATTATATCTGGTTGAAAGTTCAGTACATATTTTGCTTGTAATATTAAGTAAATTACGCAAACTTTCCTTCTGATCAAAACCTGAAAATAAGAATAAGATTAGAATTTTACAGACTATTAACCTCATCTTTCAAAATGAAAATTTTTCAATATTTACATCTACACTGCGTTTTGATCAATTTGATCTCCAATCATCATCATCAGGTATTTTATTCCATAGTTTAAAAATAAAGGTTTCTAGTTCAAAACATAGTCTAGATGTAAATATTGTAGATTGTTTCATCTCGAAAGATGAGGTTAATGGACTGAAAAAATGATAATCTTATTAACAACTCATTTCAGACATTTAAATATTTAATCTGAAAATAAGAGTATGCTATTGAATTTACATTAAAAACTATAATAACTTTAAGTATTAGAAGGAAGTCATGTATCAACTGTCAAAGGGTGAATTTGTAGAATTGGTAGAGTAACCAAAAAAATGCCTTGCAGAATTTAGTTACGTTCTGAGTTCTAATTCCGCCGAGATTGACTTTACCTTTCATCCTTCCAGAGTTGATAAAATAAGTATGAGTCAAGTTCTGAGGTTGATATAATCGACTGTTCCCTTTCCCCTAATTTAAGGCCTTGTGCCTATGTAAGAAATCATTATTCGAAAGACAAAATGTGTTAAAATTTAAATGCATTGATACAGCATAATGATTGAAACGATACTAATGAGGGAATCATTTGGAATTGAGCTGTAATGTATAATTATTTTAATAATGATTTCTTACATAGGCACAAGGCCTCAAATTGGGGGAAGGGGGGGGGGGTAGTTGATTACATCGACCCCCCAATACTTAACTGGCACTTATTTTATCACCCCTGGAATGATGTAAGGCAAAGTTGAACTCAGAACATAAGTAGCAGTAACTAAATACCACAATGCATTTTTGTCCAATGCTCTAATAATTCTGCCAATCCACCACCCTCAAGTTATTGTATTAATGAGTTAATAGCTTAGCTTTTAGGTCATTGACATAAGAAAGAGCTATTTTGTGGCATTCCAGATCTGAAAATTCTTTTCTTTGTGTCTGACAGAAAAGAAACAACAGTAAAGTAAAAGAGAAACAACAGTAAATTCAAACCAAATTTACCAACAAATGGCAGCATTTCTTACAATAGCTCTACCTCTAGATACTAATCATGTATTTAATTCTCATGTTACATTTATCTGACAATCTAAACCAACATGGTTCTCACCTGTTTTCTCTGTTACACATATGTTACAGTTTGATATGTTTGTTCATCATTGATAATCTGAAATCTAGTCAAGTATGTTAAGTAATGTTACAAATCTGTCAAATTTACTATAAAATATTCAAGATTATTTTCTTAAACTATAAGCTCATATCAAAATTCTAAAAATATTTCATACACTTTTCATATAACATTTCAATTTCATAATTATATATATACTTTTTCTCCCTTTAGGACTAAATAGTTCTTGCCAAAACTCGCAGTATCATTTTAAGTCATGAATTTAATAAATTAGTAATTTTTCAGCAACTGTTGCATTATTCAGGTGTATTAGTTCATACTTTGTTCCACTACTGCTGTCATTCACGAAGTACGAAGGAAATTTTATCACTCTATCTAAATTCATTGCATTTAGATATACCTTGAAGTGCACTGACATAGTTCTGACCTTGTTCTACAACTGCAGTCATTCACAAAGTACAAAAGAAATGTTATCACTCTGTCTAATCTTTATTACACTAACTACCAAATTACTTTGTTCTTTAACTGATGCTCTTTCAAAGTACATTCTGCGGTCTGATGCTCTTTGAAAGTGCACTATTCTCACTAGTATATAACTTGCACCATAATGTTATGGGTCTTCTTCACTCATATGTTTATAGCTCAAAGTTGCCCAACTAGGTTTTCTTTTTTATTTTAATATCATTTTTTTTTACTGCTTTGTCTGGAGGTATCCTCAGACTGGTGACCTGGCCTGAATGCTTGCAACAGAGTGGACTCTACTAAAAGCACCCAAGGGCCAGGTGACAGATTAAGTCTACCACCCAAGTAGGACACATTGGGATTTGAACTCAGATTGCAAAGAGCCGGAATAAATACTGCGAGGCATCTTGTCCGACACTAACGATTCCGCCAGTCTACCGCCCTAGACTGATACTTTATTTTATCTACCCCAAAAGGATGAAAGGCAAAGTTGCTCTTGGTGGAATTTGAACTCAGAGCGTAGTGCCTCTCATTACAAATCATTGTCCACAGTTTTATATCCATTTTTCTGAAGTGGAGTTACTAACATTTTTTTAAGAGTGTCACAAATCAAATTAGGTTGAAA
Source organism: Muusoctopus leioderma (assembly GCA_027124095.1). Classification (NCBI taxonomy): domain Eukaryota; kingdom Metazoa; phylum Mollusca; class Cephalopoda; order Octopoda; family Octopodidae; genus Muusoctopus; species Muusoctopus leioderma. The sequence continues at coordinate 2,219,755 of JAOPJM010001042.1, read as the reverse complement.
ATCTGATATTGTATCCCATATGAATCAATACAAGCGACTATGAAACCTAACATATTTACCTCTTTATTAGCCTCTCTTTGTGAGGTTTTCTTTTTATTTACTCCTTATAGAACTATTTTGTCTTTATCTATACTCACTCCTCTCATACACTATTATTATATAGTAACCTTTCACTCACAGCATGTTTGCTTTTATTTAGATTGTAATTTTTATAGTTTTGTTTCAAAATGAAATTACAAGAAATGCAATGGATGCTCTTTGAATATCAAACTCGGTTTATTAATAATCAAACTAGGTTTATTTATAAAACTAACCCTTGAAAGAAAACTTAAAAATATCAAACAAATTCTATGTACAAAAAGAATAATCATCATCATCATTTTACGTCCGTTTTCCATACTGGACGGGTAATTTCGGCCCACGTCGATTGTGAATGGAGTCACCACTCTCCTAGATGGGCCAGGGGACCACGCCTTGCACGTATGCTTCGTTTGGCTTGGTTTCTACCACTGGATGCCCTTCTTAACACCAACCACTAGAGTGTACTGGGTGCATTTATCGTGGCACCAACCTAGAGAGGTTGTCATGTCCAAGACATGACTATAGAGCCCTCTCGACCCTGTGTTGTCTTCAAACGATCGCCAAATAATATATATAATATATACATAAGTACTGGGGTCGATCTGATCGACCTCCAAGGCGGTGCCTCAGCATGGCCGCAGTCAAATGACTGAAACAAGTAAAAGAGTAAAAGAGTAAAATATATATATATATATATATACACACACATACATACATACATACACACACACACACACACACACACGCATACATACATACATACACACATGCATGCATACATACATACAGAGAGAGAGAGTGATAGATAGACTAAGAATGATAATGAGAAAAAGAGAGTATGTAAGAGAGAGAGAGAAAGTGAGAGGGGGAGAGAAGATCCTTGAATGGAAAAGTTAGAGAAGGAAGCTGATGAGTGGTGGTCATTTGTAGTGAGATGGATTGTGTTATAAAGATGATGAAAGAGAAGAAGAAAAGTAGATAAGCAGAAGCGAGAGAGAGAGAGAGAGAGAAACAGATAGAGAGAGAAGTTGACAAGAAGAGAGGGGTAAAAACTGGGATATGAAGGGAGAAGGGGAAGGTAAAACAGACTTGTTATTGTCGTTTATCCCCAGATCAGTCTGGATTAAATCAAAATGCAATCGAGCCATGACCATCCTGTCTTTTTTTTTCGGGCGTAAGTGTACCTAGGACTGCATTATCCAAAATGTGTCCTTCCTTTTTGAAGATGGTAGGGTGTGATTTGAAGGAGATATTTAGCTGCTCTTTCTAGCATGTCAAACAACCACATAGTGGCTCCCATGTTGGACCAAATAAAATGAAGTTGTTGTTGTTGCTGTTATTGTTGTTTAGATTCATTTCAGGCCTGAAGAATCAAACTGATGATCACAGCCATTCCAGCCATGACCATCCTGTCATTTTTTTTTCGGGCATAAGTGTATCTAGGACTACTTACATTATCCAGTGTCTGCTTTCTTTTTGAAGATGGTAGGGTGTGATTTGAAGGGGATATTTGCCTGCTATTTCTAGCAGATCGAGCAGCCATGTAGAGGCCCTCTCATTGGATCAAACAGAATAAAGTTATTGTTGTTTAGCCCCAGGTCAGCCCGGAAGGATCAAACTGATGATCAGAGCCATTCCTGCCATGACTATCCTGTCTTTTTTTTTTCACGCATAGTATATCTACGACTACATTATCCAATGTGTTCTTCCCTTATTTTAAAGACACTAAGGTGTGATTTGAGGGACATTTGGCTGCTATTTCTAGCGGGTCTAGCGACCACATAGTGGCTTCATCACTGGCTTGAGTAAAATAGAGTTTGATGGGATGGGGGGGGGGTAATTGTTGTTGTTGTTTAGCCCTAGGTTAGCCTCTGATCATCCTATCTTATATTCAAACAGTGTATATCTAGGACTACAGTATCCAATGATAGGGTGTGATTTGAGGCATATTTAGCTGCTATTTCTAGCAGGTCAAGCAACCACTGTTGGCTAGAATGGAAGATAGTGTAATGGAGAGGGTGGGGGAAATGTGTAAAGTAGGAGAGGAAGTAAGTATGGAGATAAAAGAGGAGAGCAGGATAAAAGAGTGAGGAGGAGGAGAGAGTAAAGTAGAAGAGAAAGAAGGGGGAGGGGTTTAAGGAGAGTAGAATGAGAGTGGGAAAATAAGGAAAGGGGGGAGGAGAAGAAGAAAAGAAGAAGGTGATGAAGATGAAGAAGAACACAGCAGAGCAAAAGAGAAAGTGAATGATAGTGAAGGAGGTAGATACATAGAGAGAGAGAAGAGGTGTGTATATGTGTGGGGTATGTGTGTATATATATATATATATATGTATGTGTGGATATATATATAGATATAGATATATGTGTGTATATATATATGTGTGTGTGTATATATATATATATATATATATATATAGTAGATGGGAAATAAAGAAAAAGAGGGTGTGCAGAAAGTAAGAAGAAAGTAGAGCAAAATAGGAGGTAAACTGAGTGAGGGGAGAGGGAGGAGGAGATAGGCTGGAGAGGAGGAGAAGGGAGAGAGGAGAGATGATGGTGATGAGGTAGAGAGTAGAGTGTAGTAAAAACAAAGTGTGGAAGTGATGAAGAGGAAAGAGGTGATGGAGTTTTAGTGAAGAGCAGGGTGTGGGAGCACCAGACTAGATAGCTTACCCTATTTACACTTCTGAGTTCAAACCTCTCTGGTGTCATTAAGTACCGGGACCGACTAAATGTAGTAAGGGTAGATTCAATCAACTATACACTGCCTCTCCCTCCTCACCACCACCACCACCACCAACAACAACAACAACAGCATCAACACCATCAACAAAAACAAATACGCGAACACCAATACCACCAACACCACCACTACCAGCAACAACACCAATAACAACAACACCAGCAACAACAACACCAACAACACCAGTAACAACAACACCAGCAACAACACCAACAACACCAGTAACAACAACACCAGCAACAACAACACTAACAACATCAGCACCAACACCAATGCTACCACCACCACCACTAACATCACCAACAACAACACCAACACTATCACCACCACCACCACCACAACCACCACCACCAATACCATCACCACGAACACTACCACCACCAACACCATTCCCTGACAAACTTGTGGCCTTGCACTCATGTAAGAAATTGTTGGGAGAATAGAAGAGAAAGGGAAAGCAAAGGAGAAGAAGGAGAGATGAAGAGATGAGTATATATTGGAAATAAAGATAAAAAAATACGACCAGAAGGAGAGCAAAGAATAAATGAAGGAAAATAAAGAGGAGAGGGGAGAGAAAAAGAGGAACGAGAGTAGAGAGAATAGAGGGAGAGTAAAGAGGAAAGGAGAACAAATAAGGAGAAAGAAAGAGAGAGAGATGGGAGGAGGAGGAGAGAAAAGAGTAGAAAAGGGAGGAAAGAGAAAAGGAAAGAAGCAAAGATGAATAGAGAAGAGCAAAGAAAAGATGGAGAGAAAGAGTAGTGAAGAAAAGGCTGAAATTAAATAACAGGAAAAGAAAAAAGAGAAAAAGTGAGCAGAAGAGAGAAGGACAGAGTAGGAAATAGGTGGAACATATGAGAAGAACAAGAAGTGGTGGGGGGGGGGAGAAAGGGATGAAAAGAGAGGAGGAAAAGGAGGAGGAAGAGAGAAGAGGAGAGAGTGAAGATAAAAAGATAAAGAAGAACGAAGAAAGGGGTTGGTAAAGAAAGAAAACAGAAGAAAGATGGAGGGGGGAAGGAATAAAAGTAGTAGGTAATAAGGAAAGAAAGGAAGAAGGAAATAAATAAGAAAATGGGGGGGGGGGTAAATAAACAAAGAAAGGAAAGGGTGAAAGTAGTAGAAAAGAGAGAAAGTAGAGAAGAGGATGGAGGGTAGAAAAAGAGTATAGGTGATGAGAGAAAGAGAAAGAAGTGGTGAGCAAGGAGGAAAGAGCTTAGAAGAGTATAAGTAGATGAAAGGAAAGCAGAAGAGAGGGAAGAAGGGAGAGAGGGGGCGATAAAGGGAGGGAGGGGAGAAGAGGAAGAGGGATGGAGAAGAGAGAAAGATACGAAGGAAGGGAGAGAGAAGAGGGGAGATGAAGGGAGAGAGAGAGAAAGAGCCGGAGAAGAGAGAAAGAGATGAGAGGAGGGCGAAGAAACAGATAGACAGAGGGAGGGAGAAAGAAGAGAGAGGGAGAAGGGAGAAATAGCCGAAAGCAAGGAGAAGAGAGGGGGATGAAGGGAAAAGAGAGAAAGAATCGGGGGAGAGAAGAGAGAGAGAGGAAGGACGAAGAGAGAGATGGGGGAGGGAGAAGAGGGAGAGGGGGGCAGTGAAAAAAGATGGGGAGGGAGATTGTAGAAAAACAAAGCAAACAATGGAGTAAGTGGAATAAAATAAAATGAAGGAGAGAAAGTGGGAAAGATTGACATGAAAGAGGAGGAAGAAGAGAAGGAGAGTGATGGAGAAATGGAGATGAATAGAGAGAGAGAGAGAAAGTAAGAGAGGAAAATGAAAGTAGAACAAAAGAGGTGTGTGTGGTGGCGAGGGGGTTATAAATGTAAAGGAGAAAGGGTGGAAGAGAAAAGAGGGAGAAGGGGGGGGGGAATTAAGAGCAACAGAGGAAAGTGTAAGAATAAGTGCGTGTGTGTATGGGGAGAGAGAAAGAGAGAGCGAGAGTAGAACTGAAATATTTGGAAAGAAATTGTAGAGTATAGCTGCATGAGAGGGGAGGGGGGTATAGGAGCAATATTACTCTTGTATTGAGTACTCTTTTCTCCTTTCTGTATTGCACTGTTGTGCTTTTACACCTATATATATATATATATACAGAGAGAGAGACTAAGAAGTAATACAAGCTGACTATGAGGAGAGAGAAAGAGTTTACGCGCGTGCGTGTATTGATGCGACTGTGTTGTAGATGTGTGTATAACATTGAGTGTGAGTATGAGTGAAGGCGTGAGAGAGAGAGAGAGAGAAAGAGAGACAAAGTTGTGTATATGTGAGTGTGTGTGTGTGTGAGAGAGAGAGATGGATAGAGTCTAATACTGGATAAGAGAGAAGAAAGAAAGACAGAGAAAAAGTAATATTAAAAGGAGGAAAAGTCGGAAAAAAAAGAGTTTGTGTGTATGTATGTGTATCTATATATGCATGTATGTATGTACGCATGTACGTACGAATGTATGTTTGTGTGTATGTATCTATGTATGTATATATATATGTACGTATATGTGTGTATGTACGTATGTGTATGTACGTGTGTATGAGAGTTGAGATTCACTTGTTTAGCCATGGGCCAGTCCTGACCGAGCAGGCCTATGATCAAAGATGTTCCAGCCATGACCATCCCGTCTTTATATTTATATACATAGTGTATATAGAACCACATTATCTAATGCATTCGCTTTTTTAAGGCAGCAGTGTATGATTTGAAAAAGATTTGGCTGCTATGTCTAGTAAATTGAGCGACTACACAGAGATCTCCCTCACTCGCTACTTATCAGTGTATATGTGTGTCACTAAGTGAGTGTGAGCGAGTGAAAGGGAAAGAGAGGAGGAGAGTAATCTGTAGTAATAACTAGGTCAGAGCAGTGATAAACTATACAGCAATAATTATTAATCCCAACTTGGCTATGCTAATGATGTACTACTAGTAATATTACTAAAACAGTCACATACATAGCTAGCTTTGGTGTGGCAGAGGCGGCGGCGGCAGAGGAGGAGGTAGAGGCGGCGAGGGTAGAGTGCGAAAACACGCGCGCGTATAAACAGACACACGCGCATAAACAAACAAATATATATATATTCACAGATACACACATACACACACACACACATATATATATATATATATATATATATATATACTAGCAGAGGTACCCGGCGTTGCCCGGGTATGATGTATGCATGT
>JAOPJM010001042.1:2133337-2143518 GCA_027124095.1 Muusoctopus leioderma | reverse complement strand
ACAGACACCCTCTCGGCCCTCCCACCCTTGGCCCAGCGGAACATCGGGGATGTGACAGCTGGAGAGAGAGAAGGCTGCACCAGCAGGATAGTTGGTACTCATTTTCAGCTGAGTGGACTGGAGCAACTTGAAGTAAAGTGCCTTGCTCAAGGACACAACGCGTATCCCGCACTGGGAATCGAACCCACGATCTTTCGATCATGAGCCCAGTAGCCTAACCACTAGGCCACGCGCCTTCACACATACATATGTATATATATATATATATACATATGTATATATATTCATATATATATATGTATATGTATGTATGTATATATATTCATATATATATGTATATGTATGTATGTATATATATTCATTCATATATATATATATGTATATGTATGTACATATGTATATATATTCATATATATATATATATATGTATATGTATGTATGTATATATGTGTATATATATATATATGTATATGTATGTATGTATGTATATATGTATGTATATAATGTATATATATATATGTATGTATATATGTGTGTATGTATATGTGTATGTATATATGTGTGTATGTATATATATATATATATACATATATAGTCCATTGATTCATATCAATTTGATGATGCAGTACTGTGTTAAGAGTTAAAGAGTTAAAGGATGTTAAGAGTTAAAGAGAGCCCTTCAGTAAGAAAACAAAGGCAAATGCTGAGTATCAGCAATCTGAAATTTACACATGTTTCAATATGTTTCTGAGATGTCCTTCCTACACAGAAATCACAGTATTCTTTTCTTTTTTTTTTGTTCTTTTAATTCTTTATCGACCACAGTTTTATTATATTTTTTCTGGTATACACACATTGCTTTATAACAATGTATTTTCGATATATATTTCCTGCTGCTATATAGAAGTTGGTTCACATTATGTATTTTTTCAATACGCTTTGTGCTGTTATACACATGTTGTATTTTCAAATATCTTTTCAGATAACCAAAGTTCTTTGAGTATGTCTTTCTTAAATCAGTATTGGTAGATGAGCTATTGAACAACAACAACAACAACAGCAGCAGCAATTTGAAATATGACATGAGAAGATTTTAAAGAATGATTTTAGAAGCTGGAAGTATTTATAAGTTTGATAAAAATATATATATGGGTGCAAGCTTGGCTATTTGGCTAAAAAGTTCACTTTACAATCACATGGTTCTGGGTTCAATATCAAAGCATGACACCTTGGGCAAATAGCTTCTACCATAGCCTCGGGTCAACCCAAGTCTTGTGAGTGAATTTGGGTCGAAAGAAACCTGCTGGGTGGCCTGTACCTGTTCCTGGGTGTTGGACCTTATCTGTCACCCGAGTTAACATCACCACCTGGCCCTTGGGTGCCTTTAGCAGAGTCCACTCTGTTGTAAGCATTCGAAATAGGTCTGCAGACAAACCATGAGTCATAGTTTCTTCCTCCTTTTCCTCATACCAGTCTCAGATCCTCTGCAAAAAGATTATGGGCACCACTACCCTTCTTCATCTGACTATGCCATAAAAAAACCCCCAAAAAAACCCATAGACTCTGGTCAACCTAAGCTTTGTGAGTTAAATTGAGTAGAGAGAATCTGTGAAGAAGCCCATAATACTGAACCTGTTTCCTCCTCTTCATTGTTTCATTACACCCTTTAACTCCTGATCATGGAGATATCTCGTGACAACGAAAAGTGTGAAAGAGATGTCTCTTTACTATTACTGCCATGGTTTACATGGGTTACAGAATGGTGTAATGCCACACATCTCAATCCTGTATCCAGGGCAGTCTTAAGGGTATTTGAGGCCCCTAGCAAAAAGCATTGTACTGGGGGGACCCTAACCCTCCTGCTCCTAAAACATTAAAATTTTCTAATATGAATCTCGGGGCTCCCGGCAACTGCCAAGTGTGCCCATGCAATAAGACGGCCCTGCCTGTATCAACTTGTCAGTATTCCTTCATTGATTGGATATCTAATTGCCAACTTCAGTTTCAAATATGCCATTATCAGATTTTCATACCTCACCAATGCCCTTAAAATCTCAACATAATATCCAGGTATAGGGTGTGAATTAGCAGAATCATTAGAGCGTCGGACAAAATGCCTTGCAGTATCGGTATTTGTCCTGGCTCTTTACATTCTGAGTTCAATTCCTGCCGAGGTCAACTTTGCCTTTCATTCTTCCAGGGTCGATAAATAAAGTACCAGCCAAGTGCTGGGGTCGATTTAATCGACTAATGATGCCCACTAAATGTCTGGCCTTGTGCCTATGTTAGAAACATTATAATATCCAGGAGTATATTTCAATATTCAGATCCTACTTATAACTGGATAGTTGGACTTTGAGCAAGGCCAAGTGAGAAATTGTAAATTAATCACGTTAAACTCTTAAAATACTCAAGTAAGAATACTATTTCTAGCCTATTGGATTAAAGCCAGTGCTAATGTGTCTTTTAGGTCAGAGTTCCAAGCTAACAAGGGGAAACTCTACATGGTTGCTAGACCTGCTAGAAATAGCAGCGACATCTTTCTTTAATCTCTAATCCACACCACCACCTTCTTAAATAAGAAAAGTACACATTGGACAATGTAGTCCTAGATACCACTAAAAAGACAGGATAATCACTGCTGGAATGTCTTTTATCGTAGCTCAGCTCGATCAGGTCTGACCTGGGGCTATTCTTTTTTTTTTTTTTAATGGTAGAGTTGTGATTTGAGGGAGATTTGGTTGCTATTTCTTGCGGGTCAATCAAATGCATAAAGGCTCCTCGTTGGCTCATTTTCGTTGTTGTTTAGATACAGGTAAACCCCGATCGAGTTGACCTATGATTAAAGGTATTTCAGCCATGACCATCTCGTCTTTTTTTGGGGTGTCTGGGACTACATGATGCAATATGTATCCTTGCTGTCCTAGTACAAGGGCTTGTGTGTATGTGTGTATGTTCATATGCATGCATGTATGTATATGTGTATGTGTGTGTATGTATGTATGCATGTGTGTGTGTGTGTGAGACATTCCTACAGCATGACAGAACCAACAAACCAAAAAGTGACATAGGATTTTCCATGTAAAGAAATAACTAGAACAATAAGAAAAAATGCGAATTTCAACACTTTTATATTTATTAAAAAAAAATAAAAATAAATATATACTTGTAATTTACACCATGGTAAATCCAACCCTGGAAAAAACTCTGTGGTGTCCCCTTCGCTTGGTGTCCTGAACGCGCTTATTTTGTTTAATGGTTAATCCATCCCGCATAAAAGGCTAACATATTCCTATGAGGTATCCAGGATGAAATAACAGGCAAAGCTGACCTCGGCGGGATTTGAACTGATAACGTAAAGGGCCGTAATTAAATAGCGCAGGCATGTTGTCGGACGCTCTAAAGATTCTGATAATCGATTTCTTAGAAATAAGAGCCAAATTACCATCAAATCAGACTTTACTGTCTTAAATGAAGAAACATTGGACAATGTAATCGCTGATAATCAAAAGGATGGGATGGTCACGACTGGAATACCTTTGATCATAGATCTGCTGGATCAGGGCTGACCTGGGACTAAACAACAACTACCTTGTTTTCGAAAATTTAATATTTCGTATTTCCAAGGGCGGATTAGTTAGTTACATTACAGTATCTAGTTCGTTTAAGGCCCTTCATCTCTGAGTCGGTGATCAATAAAATAATCATTGTAATATATAATGTGGTTAATTTCGTGACAATACCCTTCACCCCTAAAATAAATAAAAAATAAAAACTAGTGTTTAGTGAAAAGAAATTATTTTTTTTATTCGGAAAATGCAGTTATTACAAGCTAAACATTTTTTAAATATATTTATTTATCACGGTCTTCAGGTATTATCCGGCAGATTTCGTGTTTTAAATGTAACTCAAACACTTAGAATCGAAAACCTATCTTTTATCAAGAACAGCTGTTCTATTTCAACTGAGCCAATGTTGACGGAGATGGTATTTGTTGTTGTCTAGCCCCGGATCAATCTTTATCCAGCAGACCCATGATCAAAGACGATCACGCCATAACCATCCCATCTTCTTTTCAGATATTGCACCTAGGATTGCATTATTCAATGCGTCCTTCCTTTTTTTTTAATTTTAAAGACAGTAGAGTGTAATTTGAGGGAAATTTGGCTGATCTCCCTAGCAGGTGGAACGACCACGTAGAGGTATTTGTTCGAAGGGAAGGTGAATAAATGTTTAAGCGTTTTATAAGAAAATTATAATAGACGGATAAATTTATACACACATGAACATAGAAACAAATTTACCAGAAGTAGTTTGTGTTTCTTCTTAATTATTTTCACGATGTACTTTTATACGTCATTACCTGTGTTTATATATATGCGCATGTGTGTATAAAACTGTTCTTTACCTCTCTCTCTCTCTAAGTATACATACATACAGGAGTAGAAAATAACAAATTATACCAAGACCGTTTGAATATCTCGAATGCGACTTGAGTTACGTGCTCTTGCGAGGAATATAGTTTACAAAACTGTCGAGAGATGGCGTTTTGGCGCCAGAACTGTACTGGCCTATTTGTTGTTGTTTTTAAGATTTCACCCTCCTTTGCCTCTCTTACTGACATGCCTGTCCCCGCTACTCTGGCGCTACTATTACCGCCGCTACTATTACCACCTATACTATTGCCCTTACTACTACTTGGTACTATTGCTGTTGTATTAGAAAGCAGAGCTAGCCAAGCCAGTTACTAGCTGTGAAACTAGAAAGCTACAACTAACCCGGACCATCCACACTCACTCTCTTCTCATAGTTGCTGTTACTGTATATGGAACGTATACTCATACATATACAGAATTATCTGCGTACACACATATTATCTCTTTATGTCCAACTGGAACACACACACACACAGTCTACGAACCTAAGGTAAACCACATAACAACCACCTTTTGTCGACACTTCGTTTTAATTTTGTCCTTCAATAACCAAATCATAATCAACTTGTTTATCATCTGTATTGATTTGCCAGTTAATGTCATTAACAGTCTATTTCAATTTTTGTTTATTTCTCTTTCCCATTCAGTGTCTGTATGTATATAAGCACAATGGGTGCATATTTGTGCATTCGTTCTCTTACACATACACACACTAATATATATTCGTATATATTCCCTTTTCCTTATTACCACTAACAATATCAAAGCCCACAGGCTAATAATTTCAGCAGATGATGATGGATTCTGTTGTTTAGTAGTCTATTTGTGTCATCATCAACCTATTTAGCGTGTGGGAACAGAAAACAGCCCTTCTACTTACTGTCATCAAAATATGTCCTATCTCAACTAGAAATAGCACTTGGACTTGTCTGTTTACAGTTTTTATAACGGGTTTGAAACATTAAAAAATTTTTTTTTTTAATAATCTCATGTTGTTAAACCGATCCTTTTTATTTGGCTTGTTTTTTCTTCTTCTGTATGTCGTCCTGCCAATTAATTAATAGAACGTATAATTAAATACATAACTGCCATTTCCAAAATGTAGGACAAATTATACTTATACTATTTGTGTGTTACTCCCTAATATATGGGAGGGGGGTTGCGATTGTGTGAGGTTGAGGCTTTTTCAAGGGCATTAACGAATACCATGAACGTCACATATTCTCAATTATGAATAATATAAAATAAACTCAATTCTTTTGCTGGCACCGTGTGAGTTTTTGACAGTCAAGCCATCGTTATATCTATTTTGTCTATGTTGCGTTATATCTGCATATATTGCGGGGTTTTACATGTAACAGCCCCAGGTCAGTTCTGATCGAGCAAACCTATGATCAATTGCGTTTCAGTCCTGATCACCTCGTCCTTTTCTTCTCCAAACATAGTGTAGTATATCTAGGACTACATTATCCAAAGTGTCTTTTACTTTTAATACGTAGGGTAGGGTGTGATATGAGGAAGATTTTGCTGCTATTTCTAGCAGGTCGAGCGATAATGTACAGCGAGAGAGAGAGGTTCCCTCGGTTATGCATGTGTTTGCAGATGAGTGTATTTCAGTTAGTGTTGGTGTGTGTAACTATATTATTTGTGTTTTGTTTGTATTTGTAGATGTGTGTTTTGAATTGCTACAGTCTGACAGGAATTTCCCTGTCCTGTCTTTACACATCCACCGTTTAAACCTGTCATTCTTGAAATGCAACTGTTATAGTTTCAACGTTTGACAAAGCAAGTCGAAGTCAGTGCAACTTATATATTTTCTACCCAGCTTTATACCATCACTTGACAGCACACCCCCTCTCTCATTCTCTCTCTCTCTCTCTATTTATATCTATATCCTGTTTTTTTTATAGGTTATTCTCTAAATTTAGGCGCTTGTGTTGTTGTTATACGCACCAATGAACCTAGCCATACACACATTTAATAAATAAACACTGCATACTCTCATTTCCATCCAAGATATATGAATCATTGATTTCCACAAGTATTGTGAAAAGTACATCTGTGAAGTATGAACGTCACTTCAACACCATATATATATATATGTGTGTGTGTATATATATTATTTATGCATCAGGTTCACTAGAAGATGCAGAGTGACTGAGAAAAACTAACCCGATCTTCCTACTCAGCTATGTGTGTGTATGTATGTATATATATGTGTTTATATAAATATATATATGTGTGTATAAATGTGTGTATATATATATATATAATGTGTGTATATATATATGTGTGTGTATGTATATATATATATATATGTCTGCTACTGGTACCATGTAAACCAGTAGTACCTGTCTCATGGTCGGGTTGTCAGTGACTAAACCAGCAACCCCCACATGGAAACCTTTTTCCATGATGAAGAGGATGTGTGAAGCCCCTGCAGGACCAAAAAACAAAACCTGTCAAAAGGTTATTCACTGCAACTGCCTCCACCTCCGGCTATTCACTGCAACTGCCTCCAACTCCGGCTATTCACTGCAACTGCCTCCACCTCCAATTGGCGAGGGCTCCCCGCCATTGAACTCGAGAGTGGAACGGCCAGATCTGTCACTTCTGGGAGGGTCCATTTAACTACGTCGCACTCTACCTTGTTGTGATACAGTAGTACATGTAGGTCAAACCTGTGTCATTTGACCCGAGGCGTCTTGTTCAGTTTTGTTGATTCTTTTGTACACACTACATACACTATAAATATTTTCATCAGCACAGGTACTTCTTAGTTAGCTCTGACCGGTTTCTTCTATGCAGATCAGGACTCGGGCTTCTTGATATAGACGAAATAACGATGCCTATATATATATCATCATCATCATATGTCTGTTTTCCATGCTGGCATGGGTTGGATGGGTGATTTCGGCCTGCGACAATTCCAGTCGGAGTCACCACTCTCCTAGACGGGTCGGGGGACCATGCCCCTCTCGCATGTTTCATTTGGCTTGGTTTCTACGACTGGAGGCCCTTCCTATTACCAACCACTTTACAGAGTGCACTAGGTGCATTTTATCGTGGCAACAACACTAGAAAGGTTGTCATGTCCAAGACACGACTAAAGAGCCCTCTCCAACCTATATTGTCTCTCTGTTCAATTGCCAAACAATTTACAGATACACATATATATGTGTGTGTGTATATATGAATATATTTATATTTATGTGTGTGTGTGTATATATATATGTGTGTGTGTGTATATATATGTGTGTGTGTGTATATATATGAAAAAAGTAAATGGATCTACATCTGAATTTCATACGATGAGTGTTCACTTGTTCGATCAACTGAACTGCCAGCTCATTGAATTAGCATGTAAGTGGCTGAGTATTCCACAGACATGTGTACCCATAACATAATCCTCAGGCAAACTCAGCATAACACAATGTGATAAGGCTGGACTTTTGAATTACATGTACGATCCTTCCATCGGGCTTGTGTACAGTTTCCATCTACCCAATTTCACTCACAAAGCTTGGGTTGACCCGAGGCTATGGTAAAACACTTGCTCAAGATGCCACGTAGTGGGGTTGAACCTGCGATCTCGGCCAAGCTGCACCCATGTGTGTGTGTGCGTGTGTATGTATATATATATATAAACATAGGCACTGGTTGTATTTCACTTCTTTTTATTATTATCAATTAATTCGTTAACTAATCAATTGTTTGGTGAATCATTTCATCAATCAATCAGTTGGTTCATCAGAGTTCTTTCGTTACACTCCATGACTTTATCGATGGGGTGTCCTCATCTGCATCTTTCTATACTAATGTGCACTTTCTCTTGGCCTCCTGTCATTGTCACAAATTGATAATTGTTCTCATTTCCTTATTTATAGTTTAGTGTTTAAATTGTGTGTGTATGTATATGTGGTTTTGATTGGGTCCGTGGTATTATGTATGCTTTTGTATTTCTTATTCAATGTCTATGTGTGTAGTTCTTGTGTATGTGTGTGTGAGCTTGTTTGCTGTTTACTCATGCATGCCAGTGCTTAGTAGTTAGTAGTGGTTTTTGGTTGTGGAGTGTTATGGCCTTTTGGGTTTTGTTTCTTCACAAATATTTATCTTACCAACATACATAAACCCATCCACACACATATGTCCACAATGTACATACATGCATATACATATATGGTGGTGGTGAGGTATTTATGTCTGGTATCTGGTGGTAGTGGTGGGGTTGTTGTTATTCCATTCATATTTTCTGTTGAGGGAATGATTGCGTCCCTTTACAGTCTCTAATAAGCAATACAAACATTGTTTATGTATACATATACTAGTGGGTACCCATGGAAAATCCACAGGTAATGAGGAGAGAGTATGAATAGTGGGTGGTAGATGAGTATAGACAGATCCAATGCCAACCTAGGTTTCATGATAGAAGAGAGGTAGAGTGATAAGAGGGGTGGGGGTGCAGAGGCAAAGTGAGAATGATTGTGGTTAAGTGAAGATGGATAAGCAAACCCTGGCATTGCAATAGGAGAGATGTAGACTGGTAAGAAAGGTGATGGTGTGTGTGTGTGTGGGGGGGGGGTTGACAAAGATATTGGGTGGGTGGGTGGAGAGGCAGGTCAAATGCCATAACAGCGAATAGAACAAGGGGTGCTAAATCAGAAAATAGTTGGTAGATGGAGACCTAACAGGAGTATACTGTGCAGTGATACATCTCCAGCCTCCATGTAAACACTACTATTTTCTAGTGGTCCTTCTACCATGCTTACATCAGTGGACTGGTCTTCTCCAGCATTGCTTATCGCAATCATTACGGTCCTTTGTCATCTCGTTTGTGAGGTCAGTATATATGTATATATATATATATATATATATATATATATATATATATCAATGGGGCAAAACGTCTGATTTATATATATACATAAATCAGTATGGTTGGTGACAGGAAGGGCATCTAACCGGAAAATACTACACCTCGAAAAATCTCCATCCAACCCATGGAAGCATGGACGTAAAAACAATAATCATGAAGAATGTTAATATATGTTTTATATATGGTAAGGCTACTGGACTTACGATCGTAAGGTTGTGGTTTCAATTCTCGGTCAGAGAGTTGCGTTGTGTCCTTGAGCAAGGCTCTTTACTCCACATTGCTCCAGTCCGCCCAGTTGGCAAAAATGAGTATTACAACCTGGAGAGGGATGGGCTCTACCAGGTTTAAAAGTTGCTCTAGACACACCGTGGGTCACGATGGCGCCCCTACGTCTCTGTCAGGAGTAATGGGACACATCACATTGATATATAATCATCATTATCATCATCGTTTTTACGTCCGTGTTTCCATGCTAGTATGGGTTGGACAGAGATTTTTTGAGGCAGCATTTACTGTCAGATACCCTTCCTATCACCAACCATACTAATTTAAGTATGGGAATTATACCACCGAACTACCAAACGGCCAGATATTTTGTGTTATGGAGACATGTTACCAGCTCATTCAGCATTAAACGATGTCAAGCGATGACAAGCACACACATCCATACATGCACTATATATATATATATATATATACATACATATATGTATATATATCATCTTCGTTTTACATCCGTTTTCCATGCTGGCATGGGTTTATATATATATATATATATATATATATATATATATGGCTGTGTGGTTAAGGAGTTCGCTTCGCAACCACATGGTCTCGGGTTCAGTCCCACTGCGTGGCACCTTGGGTAA
>JAOPJM010001042.1:1959107-1970526 GCA_027124095.1 Muusoctopus leioderma | reverse complement strand
ACAACCCCAGTACTTGACTGGTACTTTATTTTATCGACCCCGGAAGGATGAAAGGCAAAGTTGACCTCGGCGGGATTAATCACACATACTCTATGCAACAGACAAAACACAAAAGTAACACCAGAAACAACAACAACAAAACAAAAAAATTCCACAATAATGCAAAACAGATGTAGCATACAAACACAATTGTACACCTCCCCTCCCCTAAAAAAAACCCCCACAATGCTGCACACACCTCAGGAACATGAAGGTGCACCTGGTGGTGCAGTAGAAACTCACATGAAACTGTTGAAAACACGACGATGATGATGATGATGGCAAAGGCCTCAAATTTGGTGGAGGAGGAGTATTATAGTCAATTATATCGACCCCTTGTATTTGAATTAAAATTATATCGACCCCAGTAATTAAATCAAAATTTAAATTAAAATACTACTACTACAACAACTAGTAATAATAGTAGTAATAATAATAATAATAATAATAATAATAATAATAATAAATAAATAAATAAATAAATAAAAAAATAAAAATAATAATAATATTGATTTCTGACTTTGGCACAAGGCCACAATAATAATAATAATAATGATATCGACAATTTATTAGAAATGATTATTTCCAAGGCAGAGTTAAATGTCTTTCTCCGAGGCAATGCATGCAGTGAGATAATAATAGACATATTGTTGTGAGTAGGAAGAAGGAAGAATATCAGCAGCCTAAAACTATAAGAATGAGAGAGAGAGAGAAAGGGGGGGGGGGGGGTCAGGAAAGGACAGCGGCGGGGGTAAGAGAGAGAGAGAGTATGAGAGATAAAGGAGAGAAGAATGAGGATAGTGTGAAAAAAAAAAGAAAAGGAGAAAAAGTGAAGAGAGAAAAAAAAGAGAAAGAAAGAGATTAAATAAATAGATAAATAAATAAATAAATGGGTGAATGAGTGAAGGAAAGAATGGACAAAGAAAGAAGTAATGGCATCTTCTCTTATAGATAAAACAGAGAAGTTAATTTCAAAAACAAAAGCTTTGTTCCTGACAATTCCCAGATTGATGTCTTAGACACTTCTAGAACAACCATTACTTCTGTGTACACACTGATTAATAAGGAAATGTCATAGGAACTCAACAATGTACTCTTGATAGGAGTCTTGTTCTTCTACATGTCAGTATGGTAGGTTATAACCAGCCAGCAAGGAAGCCTCCACGTGGTCACTCGATCTGCTAGAAATCATAGCCAAATCTCCTTCAATTCACACATTAACCTTTTTGATACTAACCCACCTGAAACTGCCCCTGGTTCTATGATTTAAAAAAAAAAACATTTCTTTTAGAGTGTTCATATTTAAATTTAAACCTTCCATTATAATTTTATGTCAGAACTTTTTGTTAAGTTATGTTCCAAACACCAACTTGATAACAAGAAAGTTGGTTATTCTACTAAATCCCTCCAAATTCTTGATTATTTTCAAAATTAATTGAAAATCCTAGGCAGTCTATTTCATTAGAAATATGGTAACGAAAGGGTTAAACATCTTAAAGAAAATTATGGATACATTGTATAATGTAGTCCACTACATGGAATGGCTTTAACTCTTTCGTTACCATATTTCTAATGAAATACATTGCCTATGATTTTCAATTAATTTCGAAAATTATCAAGAATTTGTAAGGATTTAGTAAGATAACTTTCTCATTATTAAGTTGGTGTTTGGAAAATAACTTCACGAAAAGTTCTTACATAAAATTATAATGAAAGATTTGAACTCAGAGCGCAGTGAGAGGTGAATTGGCAGAGTTGTTACTGTATTGGACAGAATACCTTGCAGTATTCGTTCTGGCTCACTGCGCTCTGAGTTCAAATCCTGTCGAGGTCAATTTAGCAGTATTAATAGTTGTGGGATTATAGAAGTTGTGGTGGTGATGGTGGTGGTACTAATAGCAGTGATTATAGTTGTGGTATTGTGATGGTGGTAGTGGTGATACTAATAGCAGTGATGATAGTTGTGGGATTATAGAGGTAGCAGTGGTTGTGTTGGTGGTAGTGGTGATACTAATAGCAGTGATGATAGTTGTGAGATTATAGATGTAGTGGTCGTGGTGGTGTTGGTGGTAGTAGTACAAATAGCAGTGATGATAGTTGTGGGATTAAGAGGTAGTTTTGGTGGTGGTATTGGTAGTGGTATTAATAGTAGTGATGATAATTGTGGGATTATAGAAGGAGTAGTGGTACTAATAGTAGTGATGATAGTTGTGGGATAATAGAGGTGGTGGTGGTGGTACTAATAGCAGTGATGATAATTGTGGGATAATAGAGGTGGTGTTGGTGGTGGTACTAATAGCAGTGATGATAGTTGTGGGATTATAGAGGTGGTGGTGGTGGTGGTAGTGGTGATGTTACTAATAGCAGTGATGATAGTTGTGGAATAATAGAGATGGTAGAACTAATAGCAGTGATGATAGTTGTGGGATTATAGAGGTGGTGGTGGTACTAATAATAGCGATAACAGTGGTGGGATTATAGAGGTGGTGGTAGTACCAATATCAGTAATGGTAGTTGTGGGAATATAGATGTGGTGGTGGCACTAATAGTAGTGATGATAGTTGTGGGAATATAGATACGGTGGGGGGGGGGTATAGTGGAGGTGGTACTAACAGCAGTGGTGATAGTTGTAGTGACTGTAATTGAAGAAAATTTTAAGTAGCATTTGGTAGATCTGTGTGTGTGTGTGTGCATATGTGTTTGTGTGTGTGTGTGTGTGTGTGTGTGTATGAGTGAGTGAATGTGAGTATGTGTGAGTGTGCATGAATGTATGTGTGTATGAGTGAGTGTGAGTGTGTGTATGTGAACATGTTGAGTGTATTTGTGTAAGTGAATGTTTATTCTTTTTTTTTCTCATTTGCATTTGTAAGCATATGCATGCAGTGTGCAGATATGCACACACAGACACAGACATGCACATTTACATATTCAATGAAATGTGCAATCATATAGCTAGTGATATATTATATCCATTTCTGGCATTGTCCATCTCACAAAGATGATTGGTTCATGCTAAATAAATAAATAAGAAGATAACTAAAAGATAACTGAAAACAAACAAATAATAAAAAAAACAAAAAAAAAACAATAAACAAAATAATAACAACAGAATAAAATGAAATAAAAATACTGATTACATTAATATTAGTTTACAATTGATTAATGAATTAAATATGATCCTAGAATGAACCTTGCAGAGAAATATATTAGCAAGGCATCAGTCCGTTTAGTCACTGGCTACAGACAACTGTACATTTGGTTTTTAGTTAAGAAGCCATGAATTTTAATAGAACTTTATCAATCTATTTGCATGGCTCCAAAGCAGCTAACGCAGAAACCATAGATTTTTATTATTGTGAAATTAACTTCTGAAGCATGACTACAAACATGTTTGGAATCTTTCATGATGCTACTAAACTCTGGGTTTTAGCTTGTTTAAAAGACGTAACGAAGTAAAATCTTGAGTACGTTAAAAAAAAAAAAAGCAATAAATGTAGTTATGTTTGTAAAGGAGAAAAAAAAACCTATAAAAAAATGATTAAGAGTAAAGTTAAAGACTGTTTTAAGTTTTGTTGGTTCTAAACGTTTTACTTTGAAATTTTATTATTATTATTATTATTATTTTTTTTAATTTCCTCTCTATACTATAGCATGGTTTAGATAGGTCTTCTAGCAATGCCATGTTACTAAATATTGTGTCTCTGAATTAGCTGGTTTCTATATTTCTGACAGTAGGCGACAAATTGGCAGGGTTGTTAGCGCATTGGAAAGAAGGCCCTGCAGTATTTGTTCCAGCTCACTGCACTCTGAGTTCAATTCCCGCTGAGGTCAACATAGCATTTCATCCTTTCGGGGTAGATTAATAGAGTACCAGTCTAGAGTGGTGGACTGGCAGAATTGTTAGAGTGTCGGATGAGATTCCCCGTGGTATTTATTCCGGCTCTTTGCGTTCTGAGTTCAAATCCTGCCGTGGCCTACTTGGGTGGTAGACTTAATCCGTCCTCCGGTTTAACACCACCACCTGGCTACCCTTGTGTGGAAGGTGCCTAATCGTTAAAATATCAACGAAAATTGCAGAGCAACACAAGTTGTGTTGTATATGGTGGCTATTGTTACAGCGTGCACTGTGCTGAACTTACTCGTCTGGTATAAAAGTATTACTCAAAAATAAACATATAAACTTTAGGCCACTGCAACTTACTTGATCGTTTTTTGTTGTTTTTTTGACTGCGTATTATTAGACTTGAAAACAAATTACGACCAGATTATGTTATGATAATGAAAGAACAGAATTATTTTTTTAAATCAGTTTCAGTTAATAAATTTCCAAGAAAGTTTTACATACAACTTCTCACCAAGAAAACGTAATGTTTATTAGAGAGGAATCTAGAAAGAAGCAGGGAGATGAGGGGCGAATGAATTCGAATATTAGTTGAATTTAGAGATTATTTAGTTATTAAGGGGAATGCGGAGTGCTAGAAAGAAAGGGTATATTTCTTAGAGAGCTGCGTAAAAGTCGATAATAATCAGGCTGTCTACTGGTGAAACGTCGTTTATCTTAAGTTTTTGTTACTCTCCTATTATCACATCAACCACCCAGTACATATCATGATACAACTAGCTGTGGGGTGTGTAGTACCGTCACAGAAGAACTATCATAACAGGAGACAGAAGAATTAGTTTCCCATTATGATCCATGATTATATTATTCAGTGAGTTAAATATTTATGAAAGATTCACCATCTCTGGTGGCTGTGGAGCGTTCACTGAGCACCTCTAGAATATACAGCCCTACAATACTGATACTCAAAGATTGCAGCAGAAATCAACAGACAGTCACTCTCTTAACTCAGATTTCGTCTTCATGTGTCTCTTAGGGGACATTTAGCACTCCCACCTACCATCACCCACCTCTGCTGCTATCCATTATGTGATCTTTCTTACCTTAACACATCTATGACATATCTACACCACTGCTCCTCTTTCCAACCCCTACCAACACACAGTATGTAGCTACTACTATTTTTCTCTCATTCCTCTTCCACAACCTTCCAATCACTGGTTTCCCCCCCATCACTCCCATACTCATATTCTTTCCATTCCGCCCTCTTGTACATCACTCACCTTCTATTCACACTCTCAGGTCATGTTTGCCTTCAGAGAACAGATTCTATTCTATGTAGAGTAGTGAGGACTCTTTAGCCTGCAGGAGACCAAGGCATCCTCTCTAGTGCTGGTGCCATGACAAAATGTACCCAGTACACTTGATCGACACATGTTTCGTCCTGTTAGGACTTGTCAAGGCCACTTACATCAGCTCCTGACTACCGAAGCGTAAAGAAGATATCGTCTCATCCTAACATTAAGGATTTGTAACTTATACTCATAAACTCAAATCAAAAACGACTGCATCACTCCAGTCAGCAAAGTGTCAAAATCGTATCCGTATCTATGACAGCAGCTTTGTGTGCTAAAAATGGTATGCCCATTATTACAACCCTCCCAGGATTTAGTTAAACAGGGCCTATAATTACATCAGAAGACATCTCTAGATGAAGAGTAAATCAATCAATATAACAAATGTTAACCTGTTTCACAAAGACAAATAGATTAACTGATTATCCTTTAGGACTCAGTCTAAGAGCTAAGATCTAATCAATTAAAGGTCTTTTTGTGTGTGTTATTCAATAAACATTTGTAAAATATCAGCCTTCATGATCTGTTTGTTTTAATGCGTCTTTATTGGTATCAGAATTACATTAAGTCCAGACAAGACAATGAAAGTTGGGTCCATTATAGCTGTGTTTATGACCCAGTTGATCTATAAACTCTTAAGATTTCTGCAGGCAATCACATAAATAAACAACAAATAAACCGTACCAACATCAGTTTTTCAATCACATATATTCACATTCTGTATGATTATCCCAATTTAACAACAGTACTGTAACCTTTCAGCATTTTTTTGACAACACAGACATAAGGAGCTTCAAAGCAGCTATTGAAATGCAATCCCTTGAAAATGTGAATATTGTTCTGCATGCTCACAACTTATAATCTTCCCATGGCATCTGAGTTTGCCGTTATTGTACCTGACACACCTGTAGGTCACTTGGATGTCATTGTTCACAAAAAGAGGTGGTGGTCTCCAGAGGATTCATCAGTTGCACTGTTCATATGATCCTTAGCATTGTTCTACAGTTTCCTCGAGGAAGTGTGAGGGGTGGGGGGCGAGGATGGATTTCAGGTTGGTTTGAAAAGGAACAACCACCACACACTTTCACCTACTGAGTTCGGCAAGATGACTTTAACATTTCCATGAAGAGCATGTGACTCATGCAGCAATATTCTGTAGATGGCCAGGCAAAAATAGAATGCAGTCATCTCACTTGGGACAAAAACAATCAATCCATGATACGAGCAGAAAACTATGAAGGTCTGTATGATGCTGTGGCTAGAGGTGATGGAGTCAATGATGGTCTGTATGATGCTGTGGCTAGAGGTGATGGAGTCAATGATGGTCTGTATGATGCTGTGGCTAGGTGATGGGTTCAAACATAGTGGTCATCATCATCATCATTTAACGTCCGCTTTCCATGCTGGCATGGGTTAGACGAGTGATTAACCCATGCCAGCATGGAAAGCGGACGTTAAATGATGATGATGATGATGATGACTACTATGTTTGAAACTCACCCTCCCCCTATACTCAAGAAAGGAATTTCCAGTCACAAATTGAAGTTTACCTCAAAATGGCTTTGGATAACCCTTTGAGCAATGGCGATCAAGTCCTCCTCACTCCCAATAAAATCCAGCTTCGAGTTGCGTCATGCTTTTGAAATATTTGGTTCCTCTAAATGGACATTGTAATGACATGTTACATCATCATACGCTTACATAATCATGTGATTGAAGCAGGGGGGGTGGGGGGGGCCAATGCTGGAACCAAGCTACCTCGTGTCTCAAGACACTGAGTTCCCTTTCACATTCCACTCACAAGCAATTGCCTGTCGGGCCAGCATTTTTCCACGATATGTGACAACGCATAAGGGGGAGACAATTGAACAGATTGGAATATATCTACCAATACAATTCTTCTCACATGATCAGATCATCATCATCGTTTTACATCTGCTTTCTATGCTGGCATGGGTTGGACAGGAGTGATTTCAGCCAGAGTCAGTTCTTATTCGGAGTCACCACTCTCCCAGACAGGTCAGGGGACCATGTCTCACTCGCACATTTCATTTGGCTTGGTTTCTATGGCTGGATGCCCTTCCTTATCACCAACCACTTTACAGGGTGTACTGGGTGCATTTTATCATGGCACAAGCACTAGAGAGGTTGTCGTGTTCTAAAACACCACTAAAGAGTCCTCTCTACCCTACATTGTCTCTGTTCGATCAACCCCTTTACAGGGTGTACTGGGTGTGTTTTATCGTGGCACAAGCACTAGAGAGGGTGTCGTGTTCTAAAACACCACTAAAGAGTCCTCTCTACCCTATGTTGTGTCTGTTCAATCGCCAACCCCTTTACAGAGCATACTGGGTGTATTTTATCATGGCACCAACACTCAAGAGGATGCCTTGTCTCCTGCAAGGCTCAAGTGTCTTCTCTACTCTACATAGTCTCTGTTCTTGAAGGCAAATGTATGATGTATGTTGTATTATCTAGGGTTGGAAAGAAAGCAAATCTAAAAGTATTGGTTGAAAGAAAGAAAAATGGTGTATTTATTGACAATTGTGTTTACAAAGAGATTCTACAGAGATGTTGTAATGTCATTGTTATGCTAATATTGTTACAGCATTGCATGCATTTTACATACTGATTCAGAACATTTAACCCTTTTGATACCAACCCACCTGAAACCGCCCATGGTTCTATTATAAAAACCATTTGTTTTGAAGTGTTCATATTTAAATTTAAATCTTCCATTATAATTTTATGTACAAATGTTTTTGTTAAGTTATGTACCAAACACCATCTCAATAACAAGAAAGTTAGTTATTTTACTAAATCCATCTAAATTCTTGGTTATTTTCAAAATAATTGAAAAATCATAGGCAGTGTATTTCATTAGAAATACGGTAACGAAAGGGTTAAGATGGTGGAGTGTGATTTGAGGGAAATTTGGCTATTTCAAGCAGGTCAATCCTAATTGGCAGAATCATTAGCGCGTCGGACAGAACACCTTGTCATATTCATTCTGGCTCACTGTGCTCTGAGTTCAAATCCCACCGAGGTCAACTTTGCCTTTCATCCTTCCGGGGTCAATAAAATGAAGTACCAGTCAAGTACTGGGGTTGTTAGCCTTGTGCCTATGTTAGAAACAATTATTATTGTTATTATTATATATTATTATTATTATGGGGAATTGGCAGAGTCGTTAGCGCGTTGGACAAAATGCCTTACAGTATTCATTCCGGCTCTGCACTCTGAGTTCAAATCCTGCCGAAGTGAACTTTGCCTTTCATCCTTCTGGGGTAGATAAATAAAATACCAGTCAAGTACTGAGGTTGTTGGCCTTGTACATATGTTAGAAACAATTATTAGTATTATTAGTAGTAGTAGTGGTGGTGGTGGTAGTAGTAGTAGTAGTAGCAGACCTCTGGCATTTTCAACATATCTTAATGCATTATGTAAGGAAAAGTATTAGAGAAAAGGACAATGTAGTAAAATGTTTGACATTTTAGTGAGTATTTTTCAGCATAACATACATTTTGCCATGGTATAAGTGAACTTACAATGGCAACAACATCTTACCACTGCAGAAACAAATCCATTAGCTACCATATTTTCCTCAGGGTTGAAATGTTAGTCAGTATTTAATGTCAGGAAGAGTATATTTTGCCATAAAATGTACTGCCTTGCCACGGGCCTTCAATTCCTGGTGGAGTTGTAGAGCCACCATCGTGACCCATGGTGTGCCTTGGACATTTTAAAACCTAGCAGAGCCCATCCCTCTCCAGGTCTAACCACAGCAAATTTCTTCCAGAGATAGATAGAAAGAGAGAGAAGAATTGACCTCAGTACAGGACTGGTACTGTATTTTATTTATCAACCCCGAAAGGATGAAAGGCAAAGTTGACATCCGTGGGATTTGAACTCGCAATGCAGAGAACCACAACGAATGCCACAAGGCATTCCATCAGATGCTCTAACAACTCTGCCAATTTGTTGCCTTCATGAAATATATTACTCCAATAGGAAATAAAAAAATATCCGAATTTGTAGATATTTTCAAACTTATTAAATGTCTAACTGTCTGAGATGATTAATTGTTAGTATAATTATACTTTTCCGAACTATTAACATCATCTTTAGAGATGAAAAATGTTTTAATATTTACATCTACACTACGTTTCAAACGCTTTGATCTCCATTTGTCATTAAAGTGTTTTATTTATGTATGTGTACATAGTAACGGACTGGAATCAAAACTCAGAACCTTTATTTCTAAACTAAGGGTAGTAACACTTATTCACTAAGCCACTGACACATGTACAATTAATGCTACATTTTTAGGTTATTTTAATTTATTTTTCAAACTCATGTCAGCATAAAAGGTAGATTTTATTTTATTTCATTTTATTTTATTTCATTTATTATGGCTTAGTTACAGGAGGAAGGGCAGTGCCCCACAACTTTTGCAAGGCCTCTCACTGGTAGGAGAAGAGAAGGAAGAAACCACACCTCATGTGTTGTTTTTGTTCATGTTTTTTAGCCCCAGGTCGGCTCTGATCAAGAAGACTTATGGTCATAGATGTTCCAACTGTGACCACCCCGTCTTTTTTTTTCTTCAGGTAGAGTGTATCTAGGATTACATTATCAAATCAAATGTGCCCTTCCTTTTTTTAAGACAGTAGACTGATCTGAGGGAGATTTGGTTGCCATTTCTAGCAGGTCATGTGACTGCATAGCAGTTCCCTCGTTGGGTCGTGGGGTACTAAAGTAGGAAGCAGCACATCAAGATATCTCCCCTGAAACTGGAGACTTGGTCTGAATGTTTGCAATAGAATAGACTCTGCTAAATGCACACAAAGGCTAAGTGGTGGTGGTGTTAAACCCTTGGTGACAGATTAAGTCTAGCACTTACAAAGATTCTTCCTAATTTTGTGGTTACAATTTGTTAAAAGCCACATGCCTCCTGCATGTGGCTTTGACCAAAGAACACTGTACAAAGTCTAGAAAATTTATATGTCAACGAATTACTTTACATGGCAGCAATATTCCTTAACCCTTTTGATAGCAATCCGCCTGAAACCGCCCTTAGTTCTATGATAAACAACCATTTGTTTTAAAGTGTTCATATTTAAATTTAAACCTACCATTAAATTTTATGTAAGCACTTTTTGTTAAGCTATGTTCAAAACAGCAACTTAATAACAAGAAAGTTAGTTATTTTACTAAATTCTTCCAAATTCTTGACTATTTTCAAAATTCATTGAAAATCATAGGCAGTGTATTTCATTAGGAAATTGTAACGAAAGGGTTAAGAGAGCTTACAGAGATAAGCTGGCTATTAAAGGTATCAGCTAATGTGTGCTAAAGAGTCACCTATACTGGTATCGATATGTAATGTGAATCAATGGTAGCTACTGATGGAAAAACTGTCTTGTGCTGACAGTAGAGTGCATCCATGGCAGAGGAATACCAAGTAAGACATTGGGGGGTGGGGAAGAAAGAAGTGGTGAAGTCAAAATGATAGTGATGATGATGATGATGACAATAATGATAATGACAATGATGGTGATGGTGGGATGTAGGTAGGAAGGTGTTCCAGGCTAAATACTGTTCTAGAGGGGGGGGGGGTTGTACTAGATATTTAGTATAACTTCTGTTTGGTGTGATGGAGGTAATAAAAGGAATGTGCCAAACAGGAGTTGTTGTGTCTGCGGAGATGAGATTTGGAACCAAAGCAGACATTGAATGTGGCAGCATACCATAGTTATTTCACTCAGTTGAGATCTGCTCATAAAAGTGAGTATTTATGCTATTTTCTTTTTTCCCCCCTTGTTGCATTGTGTTTCTGTTGAACCCTTTTTGCGACCATACTTCTAATGAGATAGATTCTTCTATGTTTTTCAATTAATTTCGAAAATAATCAAGAATTTTGAGGGATTTAATAAAATAACTAACTTTGGCATTTATTATTAAGCTGGTGTGGCGGTGAATTGGCAGAGTCATTAGCACGTTGGACAGAATCCCTTGCAGTATTCGTTCTGGCTCACTGCACTCTGAGTTGAAATCCTGCAAGGTTAACCTCTGCTTTAGCAGGGAAAATGGCCTTAAAATGCCTGATGCAGATGGCTGTGTGGTTAAGGAGTTCGCTTCGCAACCGCATGGTCTCGGGTTCAATCCCACTGCGTGGCACCTTGGG
>JAOPJM010001042.1:1763537-1776334 GCA_027124095.1 Muusoctopus leioderma | reverse complement strand
ACATATACATATATATATATATATATATAATATCGGCACTGTCTAGTCTTTATCAAACGATCTTGTGGGATCTATAACCTTGTTCCTACATGAGAATGAAGAATTAAAATAATGAACACTAAGTGAATATATCACTTACTGTAGTTCTGTCGTCCAGACACGATAAACACGACAAATATTTCTCTACTATCCCTCGGCGTATTGAGAGGAAAGAGTAAGCGCATCCTCCTAATGAAACACAATGAAAATGTTCGCTTCGATCCCCCATCTCAAGCTGCCGAAGAAAGCCCTCGTGGAACCTAATTTCACAGCGAAACTATAACCCTTGTCATACGTGAGATTGTCGAATCAAAATAATCAACACCGGTTGAACATCTCACTCGTTAGCGATGTCTTCCTATGGACTACCCCCGACACGGATATACTCGGGTCAGCAGCCGTCCAGCAAAAACGTTCATCGACCAGCTCTGTATGAACACGGGATGTTGCTTTAGCTGACCTCCCGAATACTATGCTGGATCGTGATGGGTGGTGTGTGATCGAGTCAGGCAAATCAGAGCAAGCTCGACTAGATGATGAATAGTCTCTCTTATTGTAGTTTAGTCATTCATAAACACCGTAAAACTCCTACTACTATCACTCGACCTCTTGGGAAGAAGAAATAAGCAGATCCTGATGAATTAAGTACCAATGAAACTGTACGCTTCGATCCACGTTTCAAGCTGCCGGAAAAGTATCTCATCGAGCCTAATTTCACAGCGAGACTAAATACATATGAATGTGAGTCTCTATATTTATTTATTTATTCATAACCACCACGCTGTATTGGTACTGTAGAAAATATATATATAATGATAACTTAACCAATAGAGAGATATTGCAGCATATCAAGCATATCTGTCATATATGTTTGATATATGGGTGGGGAATTGGTAGAGTTGGAAGCGCATCGGACGTAGTAGTGTCTTGCGGTATTTGTTCCTGCTCTCTGAGTTCAAATCCCGCCGAGGTCAACTTTGCTTTTCATCCTTTAAGTGTCGATAAATAAAGTACCAAGAATCTACCACAAGCACTAGGGTAGATGCTTCTCTTTCTTGCTCTCTCTCTCTCTTTCTTTCTTTCTTTCTCTCTCTCTCTCTCTCTCTCTGTCTTTCTAGGAATCGGCTATGTTCTTGAGAGACTACTCACATCTTCCCTTTCTTCAGAAATGGAGAAAGGTTGAGCGGTGGGGGCTTGCAACCTCTTCTGATAGAAAAAACTGATATGCTACCGGAACCTTCTAAAGTAGAGCACGGAACGGGGGGAAAAAGAAAGAGTAAACAATATTTGGTTCCGTCCATTTTGGTTCTGAGTTCAAATACGGCCGAGGTCAACTTTGCCTCTCATTCCTTCCAAAATCTATAAAATAAAGAACGAGTCAAGTACTGGGGTTGATTCATTCTACTATGCCCATCCTCTAAAGCTGAGGCTTTATGGCTAAACCAGAAATCATTTTTTTCATTTAGATTGGATCTATACCATTGCACTGCCCATTGTACAGCTGTGGTAAGCCCCAGCCATTGCACTGCCCATTGTACAGCTGTGGTAAGCCCCAGCCATTGCACTGCCCATTGTACAGTTGTGGTAAGCCCCAGCCATTGCACTGCCCATTGTACAGCTGTGGTAAGCCCCAGCCATTGCACTGCCCCTTGTACAGCTGTGGTAAGCCCCAGCCAAGCCGAGTCTGCGATACAGGTTCGAGTTCCGAATCCAGACAAGTCCTAGTACCTGTAATTACCGTTATAGTTTAAATACCCTGGATATCAACGGTCCCTGAGCGGATTGATTGATTTGCCTTTGGCACACAATATTCCGACGGACGAAGCCTTCAGTATCAACCCAACACCAAACAACCCATTTATAGTTACGGGACGTTTTCATTTTAATTCCATTTTGAAAATCAACGTTCCAGTGAAGTATGTTTAATCGTATACACTGAACTCAGAAGATAACTTATTAAGTTTACTATTATTACCTTGCTACTTCTCACATTAAAACTATTGTCAAGTAAAACCCCAGAGATGAACAGTTTTTAGAACGAATCTCTTGAATATTAGACCGATTTGTTCTATAATAATAAAATCCGATTCTAGCTTCAGAGATATGATGGAATATGATTTCTCTGATTGGTAAATTAATTTCTTAGCAAATAGGCTTTTTCTGAATAGCCAACAATGGCTGTATCAGAGCGAGTGTTTTCCTTAATGTAATCCTCCCATGTCGGTTTAAATTGAAAATACATAAAACTCCCGGTTAGCAATGCATTGGATATATTCTGCATTAATCATATTTTGGACGTACATCAATATTGGGAAATATTACCAAAGTTAGAAGAATTCGGTTATTGCTATCCAGACAATTTCTCTTTTAAAAGGCAGATGCCAAACATAAGCGGAAACGTCAAGACTGTAAAAGGAACCGATATATCAAATCTGTACGGTTTACAATATTTATCAAACGATGTACTGGAGACTATCTTTATACTAATAACATCAGTCCCAAAATTAGAATTAATCAATGTCTCCATGTTTATAGCCTATTAAACATTTCGTTTAAACTCTAGTTCTATGCGATATTACTTGTAATTGAATCGAAGCTATTTCATAAACTGTTGAACAACTAGATGATTTCTTTAACTAAGTGTCTACACTCCGCAACATTGTTAGTTAACTGTCCTATTGATTTCTGATGGAGACAAAACACAGCAGAAGAAATGGCTACTGAAAAGTTTACGAATGGTTTACAATGATTGAGAGCACGGCTACCGAGCAACTATTTAGTTGGCCACAACCAAAGTCACAACACCACTGCCGCTCTCTTCTACACTCCTCTCGGACAAAGAACAAGGTCCCAGAACGTTAGATTCTTCACTTCTCACAACAATTGGCGGCGAATTGCCAGAGTCGTTAGAGCGTCGGATAGAATGCTTTGCAGTATTCGTTCCGGCTCACTGCGCTCTGTGTTCAAACACGACGAGGTCAACTTTGCTTTTCATCTTTTCGGGGTCGATAAATGTAGTAATAGTCTAGGGCAGTGGAGTGGCGGAATTGTCGGAGTGTTTAGAAGAGATATCTTGCGGTGTTTGTTCCGGATCTTTGCGTTCTGAGTTCGAATCCCGCCGTGGCCTACTTGGGTGGTAGACTTAATCCGTCGCTCGGTTTAACACCACCACCTGGCCCCTAATGCCTTTAGCATTCAAAGCAGGTTTCCGGTCTGAGAATATCTTCCTCCCTCCCTCTCTACCACCAGTCTCGGAGACCCTGAAAAAGGGTGATGAGCACTGCCCTACCTCCTGCCTAACCGATAAAATGAACTGAACTTAGCAAACATTCCTAGGAAGTCTCCTAGCAAATAATAAGCCGAGAGGTCGGCGTTTCATTTCCTGTCCCTGGTACTGTGTTGTGTGGCCATGGCACTTAACTTTTAATGGCCTAGCTCTCACAATCCACTTTAGATCTCGGAAGGTACTGCAGGATGGTACAATATTCGACTGAAAGTGACAGCTGGACGGTGAAACTGGTGAGTAATTTGTTGGCTTGAAGTACTAAGTTCAGCTCCTCCCCCCGAATAAAATTACCTGCAATAGGCTGCAATAAACCGATTCACGTCATAAGAAAATAAACGGGAAATAACTACTGGCCAGGTGGAGCATGAATGACTGGGAATAAATAGATAGTACAGTCGTTCAAATTTCAAAGACAACTGTGTCACTCATTGTGTAGCACAGTGTAAGCTCATGGTTGGTTAATACACATGAAATGTATTGAGCTTTAGAAAGACCACCACCACCCCCCACTCTCTATAAATGCACATGGAATGTATTGAGCCTTAGAAGGTCCCATCCCACCCCACTCTCTAAAATATAAGGCCTTTGTTCCTGGTCAAAAGACGACAATATTTTTGAAGATGACAATAATGTTTATGGTAGATAAAGATAGGCTCCCAACAACTTTAGTCCGGGGATTCATCCAGGTTTTTCATTCCAGGTAAATGCGACATCAACTCATAAAGCCATTAATACACCCGAAGAAAGATAATGAAGGCTAGAACTTTCTCATTTAAATAAGATCTGGTAACTAATTGAATCTACCTTAGTATATTACTAGTGTTTACATCTTTAACATCGAAGTGAAAAGCAAGTCTACCACAGAAGAATTATCTAGAATATAAGTAAATAAGAACTGTGAATATAGGGCTAAACATTTTTTATATTTTTTGCGTTAATCACTGCCTTGTATGTAGGAAATTTGATTATTTAATTTTCATTCATTTCTGGGGCGAATAACCGATCTAAATGGTTAACAACCAGGAATCTAAATCAGTTTTCGTATTCTCCAGGAGCTTACCTCTTGCTATAAAACACACAACAC
Source organism: Muusoctopus leioderma (assembly GCA_027124095.1). Lineage (NCBI taxonomy): Eukaryota > Metazoa > Mollusca > Cephalopoda > Octopoda > Octopodidae > Muusoctopus > Muusoctopus leioderma. The sequence continues at coordinate 1,771,925 of JAOPJM010001042.1, read as the reverse complement.
GTCTAGAAAAATAGTAATTTCTCAAATTAGTAAAAAAAAAAAGAAAAAGAAAAAGAAGTAAAAAAGAAAGAAAAATGTCCAAAAATATAAGAGTTAGTTATAGCCACTAGAATTGTACCCAGTTATTAGTGGTAGCTATGTTATTGACACTAGAAAGGCGAAAAACCAAAGACAACGCCGGTAGGATTCGAACCCAGAGACGTAACTAACCCCTGGAGGTCATTTTATCAAGTTTGGTGTTTTACCACCTTACCACTCTACAACCCAATGTTTGGTAAAACTCTACGATGTGGTATAGTCAGACCTTGTTCATGCGTTACAACTTGGCTATTTGCCTTCAATTCTATGCAAAGACATTAAAATCTATACTTACTGTATAAAATATTGTCTCTATTCGCCAACACAGAATTCTAATGTAAATGATTTTTTCGTTTTTGCTTTTTGTTTTTTGTATTTTATTTGTTTGTTGTTTTGTTTTTGTTTTGTTTTTGGGTTATTCTTATAAGACCAATTTATTTTTGTGGAACAACAATAGGTCGCATCTATATGTTATATCTAAAACCAAAACAACAACAATAACAAAAATAATAATAATAATTGTTTCTGACATAGGCACAAGGCTAACAACCCCAGTACTTGACTGGTACTTTATTTTATCGACCTCGGAAGGATTGAAAGACAAAGTTGACCTCGGCGGGATTTGAACTCAGAGCACAGTGAGCCAGAACGGCGTGCTAACGACTCTGCCAGTTCACCGTAGATAATAATAGTAATTGTTTCTAGCATAGGTACATGACCAGAAATGACCATGGACTGATGGAAGCCAAAGTTGACCTTAGCAGGATTCGAACTCAGAATGTAAAGAGCCAGAACTATTACCGCAAGGCCTTTTGGCCGACTCTTTAACGATTCTGCCAACCCACCGCCCTGAATAGTAGTAATAATAATAATTGTGTTTCGCATAGGCATAAGGCAACACATTTGAAGGAGGGGATCAACCCCGGAAATCTCCAGAACAAATACCGCAAGGCATAGTGTCCGACGCTCTACAGATTCTGCCAATCCCACGCTCTAATAATAATTGTTTTTAACATAGGCACAAGACCAGAATTGGGAGGTGGGATGTTAACCAATTAAATTGACCTGAGTACTTGAATGATACTTTATTTTATCGACCTCGGAAGGACGAAAGGTAAATTCGTCCTCGGTGAGATTCGAATTCAGAACGTAAAGCGCCGTAACTAAATACCGCAAGGCATTCTGTCCATACTCTCCGATGGGGTGGCCCGACTACTTGGTCCTCGATGTCTTTGTCGTTGGTTTCCTGGTCATCGGCTTCAGGTTCTGAGGATGAGTCGAGTTCTTCGGCCATCCTCGGTGCTGCGACCTGTTGAACGACTGGTGGTGCTCTGAAAACAGTAGCTTCTGGCACCTGCTGTTGTTGTTTCTGGATCTACTGCTGTTCGCCGGGCACTCTCTGCTCCTCTGCTCTTTCAGCTCGTCATAGCTTCTTAATCTTGGTTTCTTTCAGGGGACAGGTGGGTCTGTATTTGTGAATTTAGCGTATGTATAACAATAAATACGCTGTCTTTAGCGTATTTATAACAATAAATACGCTAGCTATTCCAGTTGTAAAATACAACTTCAACATAAAACACTGGTAATTAAGTGAATTGAATAGCTTATACAGAAAAACAAGGAAACTGCTGACAGCGATCCGAAACCGTCATCCCAAAGCTGATATGGATAAAATATACCTACCTCGGATACAAATAGAAAATAACAATTTTAGGACTAGAAAGATACTCAGAAGCAAACAAAGGAAAGCTGATAATTATAATAAGGAAACATGAAGAAGAAGAAAAAGAAATGATAAATTACAAACAGAAAACCAACTATTCTGAAATAACAGATTTAAATGAGAACTTGGTTGGGAGGAGCCTGCGTGCTCCACATAGTTCATGTACAGCTGCCAATAGACTGCTCATATGATTTTCACCAGTAGTCTTTCCTTCGAATGTTTTTTATACTCTGCCTTCACCTCTTCCCGAACCAAGCATCTTCTCAATTGCGTACTCCTCCGGCATGTCATTCAGGAAGTCCATCGGATTCTAGTTGGATGTTTTCACCACTGTAAACCCCATAGCTTCCAAGGAGTGGGTGGGCTTCTCGATCTTGCTTTTATTTCGGGGGATGCGTGGACATCTCCTCATTAGTTCTGCACGCCTTCTACTTGGGATCCTTGTTTCTCCTAGCTGTCCCCAACACCTTCCCACCTTTCTCCAGTCTCAATTTCATTGATGCACATGGTATGGTAAAAACAAATATGAAAAGAAAACATACAAACCTTACAAGAGCTCAAAACGTTATACAGAGTTCAAATGGTAGCCCACATCCTACGCATGACACATTCAATACAATAGAACAACTCAAACGATTGCACTCTCTGCACATACCCCATACAGTAATCATCAAATAAAATACCAACTCACACAACACATACTCTACTGAATTACCACCAAACAATACATACTCTATAACACATACTCTACATAATCACCACCCTATAGAATAACAACACGTACTGTTATAGTATCAATACCCGACACTATAACACCAACATCTCACACAACTTACATTCCACACAATTTATATCCATTAACGTAGCAAAACCCACACAGCACATACGAAACACAAACACCACCCAACAAAATAACGCAACTCATATTGCACATATTCTACACAAAATACGATACTCTAAGATTAATCCGGAAACGACCAAACAAATCCCACCACAAAGCAAATCTGATGTGGTGTACAAACCAAATTCTACATCCACAAAAGACAATGCTGCACACATCTCAGGAACAGGGAGATGCATCTGGTGGTGCAGTAAAAACTTCCATATTATTACACAGTAAGAATATGTGTGTGTGTGTGTGCATGTGTGTGTGCGGGGGGTGGGGGGGGTAAAGTTTACATTTTGTTTGTAAAAGTAATTTTCTGTATACAAGTGTTCTTGCGTCTATGCATTCTGTATTTGAGTTGTGTTCATATATGTAGGTGAACATATATTCGAATATGTACATATATATCTGTATAAATGTATATGTATATTTGTATGTGTGTGTGCGTATATATATATATATAATTACGCACACACACTCACATACCCTCTCAATAAAGGTTACTCGTAATGAAATCTTAAGAGCATTTTGACACGTATATCGAGGGTTGGTTGAGTCGAATTTTTTTCTTCTCGTTCTAAAGCCGTGGTTTGCTTTTGAGTGTTTTTGTGTTAGTAAAGAGGAGACTATACTGACATTAATTGCTTAAGTGATATTTTCTTAACTTACTGGCATCTGTATCTTTAAAAAATATATATAAGAATACATACTAATGTCTTCTTTTTTTTCTTTCACGTATTTAATTGTAGATATTAGATATATTAACTACGTGAATGAATAGCTTCCTTTTATGTAGGTGTGTTTAACTATTAATCTGTCAAACATACTCGCGCGCACGCACACGCGAACATGTGATGGAGAAAACCTAGGTTGTATACAGACCAATATAGTCAACAGGAAACTACGTTTAATTTTCCAGTCGACTCGGTTTCGATTCTCTGTTGGAGCAGTTTCATTTCATCTATCTATGGCTTCGTGATTGTAAGAAATATCGATTTCTTTCGACTAAGCACAAGACATCTTTTTTGTTTGTTTTTGTTTTTTGAAAAGGGCGTATGACTGACTGAATCAATCTCGGCATATTTCTTTCTTTATAAGCACTGTCGCCTGACCGAAGACTGGATCTTTGGGGTCGCCTGCATGTGCTGCATTCTGGGCAATAAATTGTGTAATTTCATCCCTACGTGTTGTTGAAAGCTCGTAGGGTGCAAAAATAGATTTTTTAAAATTCATGTTAGAATGTTAAAATGACTGTATGTTAGAGGAGTGAACTGTCTCAATTATCCCCATTATATTACTGGTATATATTTTATTGACCATGAATAGATGAAAGGTAAATTTGATCCTGGCAGAATTAGAACTCAGAATGTATTAGAACAAGTCATCTGTAATGTTTCTGTCAACTCTTCTGTTGTTTGTAAAATAAGTACCAGTAATATGCCAGGGTCCATTCAATCGTCATTTCCAGCTTTTCTTGCAATATCTAGCCTTGTCCTCAAGTTAGAAATCTCTATTGATTTATTTATAGTCAACATTTTGAAGGTGAGGGTGTAGTCTATTGAATAGACGACAGTATATTACTGGTACAACAGTGGTTGGATAGAAGGTAAAGTTAATGAACTCCAGTGGTTGGATAGAAGGTAAAGTTAATGAACTCCAGTGGTATTTGAAAATTGGAATAATCAAGAATGAAACTAAATATCATATTGGCATCATCAAATGCATTGCTGTCTATTGTCTCCTTAAAAGAAACAAAGAAATCATTATTAAATGACTAATAAACAATGATTTGTTATATTAATATTAAAAAGAAATCATTGTTATGAAACATAATTTAACTAACATCACCATTCAACCTTTTTAAGAGCCACTTGCAGAGCCCCACCAATTATTACTCTGTGGAAACCCTCGTTTTAATTTTATGTTAAAACAATTAGAAGTTTAGGCACTTATCTTCATCCCTTCCATGGCAATTTTGGGCAGATTTGTTTTGTTTTTTTCTAAAGACTGAGGAGGAATTGATGTTAAGCAAAACATAACTTTCTACTAGCAAAGTTATCAAAGCAGCATGGGAGGGATAAAGGTGTAACAAATGCCAAAATATGCTTGTTTTCATTTCATTGGCCCTGCAAGTCCATTTTATAGTTTGGTGCCAGTAGATTTGGCAGTTGTGATGTCACATTTAGACATTGTCAGTAGGACTCCAGAATGACTGACACAGGAGCTCCATCCAGTCTTGTAGTAGAAGGAAATATAACACATGTCTAAATACCAAACACCACCGCTAGAAATAGCGACCAAATCTCAAATCAAATTTTACCATCTTTAAAAAAAGGAAAAGAAATATTAGATAATGTAGTCTGAGATGAACTATGCCTGAAAAGATGGAATGGTCACAGCTCAAAAGCCTTTGATAAAAAAAAAAAGCCTGCTTGATCAGGACTGACCTGGGACTAAACAACAACATTGTTATTTATTTGTAACTATTAGTCAATTCTCTCTCGATGCCATCTTCATTTCTGACCATATTTTTACCGGAGATCATTTTTCATAAGTCTTCTTTTTTCTAACTACTTAGTAATTAATGCTAATAACATCACTGATATTGATACTTATTTATAAAATATAACTATTACAACCAATACTCCTTCCTACTACAAGCAATCTATCTACTACTAGCATTTCTACTGTTAAAATATTCTATAACTGTTTAAGCACTACTAGTGATGCTACTACTACGACCACTATTACCACCACCACCACTACTACCATCACTATCACCACATCACGGATGTGAACTATTTGTTCTGAAATGTGCTCAGTCGGTCGGTTGGTTGGTTGGTTGGCTGGTCGTGAATTTTTCAGATGTTTATCTAACTAACCCAAATTTTCCGCATAAGCTGGCCCTAGGCACTTTCAACATCCTTGAATTTCTGCTGTAGCCAGTAGCCAAAGCTTCCATGTCTTGTTCACAAAGTGGAAGAATGTTTTTGTCATTTTCTTAGCATTGCTTGGAAACAGGAAACCAAAGCTTATTAGGTGACACTTAACAGTGATTTGTTAGACCGCACTCACACATGCACACACACACACACACACAAACACGTGCACACACACACAGGTGGGAAAAAAAATTATTGTGGGCACTATTATGGAACATGAATACCTTCAAAAGTAGTAATTGGAGGTAGATTTGTATTAGGACCATTAATTAATACATTTGTCTACATGAATGTATATACACTCATATATATATATATATATATATATATTCAGTAGTGCATTTTTTATAATCCTTTCATTAACAGCAATGCTTAAAGAACAGGATCTGCTTATTATTATTGTTGATGACAAAATTGGTAGTGCGTTATGCAAAACGCTTGCATTGTTATGTCTCTTTACATCCTGAGTTGAAATTCTGCCAGTCAACATTGTTATTCATCTCTCTGTGCTGATAAAATAAAGTACCAGTTAAGTACTAGTGTCGATTTAATCCGCTCTACTCCCTCCCTTCAAAATTTGTGGTCTTGTGCATATGTTAGAAATCCTTGTTATCATTGTAGTGGGTTTTGGTAATTTGTGACAGTATATTATATTTCAAGTGAACCAAATCTACTTCTTGGTTTTGATTCCCAGATGGAATATATTTTAGCAATATATTATACAAAATATCTTCTGGAAATAATTCTAATTAGTTTCTTGATCCTGTCTCTCTACATTTCATATTATTTCTGACTTGAGATCAATGAAATACTCTTTGTCTTGTTCTTTCCTCACTCATAAGATTGTTGATTGTTAAAGTCTAGATTGAAAGAGAGAGGGGGAGAAATTAAGAGTGATGTGCCACAAAAGCAGTGAGTTTACATTGAAAGTAAAGATTGGTTAGTTTTTGTCATATATCCCAGCAAGTCTCAATAGATAATCAATCATTTTAATTTTATTTTCTATTTTTTAATTCATTGTTTTGCATTGATGCCATCCATTCTAGCATAGGTAGAATGCATTATGTTGGTGCAACTGTTTTTTTGGTTTTTTAAGCTAGATGTTCTTCCTACTGTTAACCACCTCTCTGTGAAGAGAGTGGTGGTACCTGTTGTCAGTCAGGCAAGCAGTATTATCTACATTTTATTCAAAGTTTTGCACTCGACCATGTTGTCAGTAATCCAGCTCTTCAATTCCAGTTATTATGCTTCATTTATCAGAATGTTAATTCAATCAAATTGCTTTGGCTAAAGTTTTGGTGTTAGCTGACATATAACTGCTTCTTGTTCAAAAGAAGGGTGTTAAGCAAAATATTTCATTTTGTGTTTGCAGATTTAGCAAACTCTCCAGTGAGAGCTTATGGAAATATAAAAGGTTTGGGAGCCTTGATCCTTTTAATACCAACCCTCTCGAGGTTGACTACTAAAGCGTTTGTATTTAAATTAAAATCTTTATCAAAATCTCATAACATGTTGGTCATATCAGTTGGTCAACATAATATAATACCAATATGTAAAGTTACAGATATTTTAAAACCCCTCCAAAATGTTGATTATATTAAAAATTAGCTGAAACACATAGGTGTCTACTCATTAAAAATATAGTCACAAAAAGGTTAAGAAATCCAGTCAAAATGGTAAATGCATCCATGATCATCTGATGGCTCTAGTTTGTATTTTTATTCAACTTCTAATCTGTTCCCCATCACCAATTGCATAAAAAAGTAGTGTCCTGGCTCCTAAACTATTTCCATTACATATAAGTAATGGTTCAACAAGCCTTCTGAGATGTGGATGATGTCATCTACATCCATATTCTAATACCAATCTGTTTAAAGCTTTCAAATTCTTCAAAGCCCAAGCCAGAATTATCTCAGGTACTTTTATTTGCTGCTGCTGATGATCGTGTGCTTCAAGACAGAGAAAGTAGGCAAAGATTATCAGCTAATTTTGTTTTAGCTGCTACAAAGTAAAATCTGAAAATCTGCACCAGAAAGACAGAGCTGGTCATTTGAAATGAATGTTTGCAGAGAGAGATAGAGGGAGGCTATCAGGATGTTTGACCAAAGTGAATGAGCTCTTTTATTTTGGCACTATTTGAGCATTGTGATAATGCTCAGCTAGGGTAGATCAAAAAGAAAGACAAAAACCAGTGTATGATATTTGGAAGATTTTGATACCTTTGAAACAAACCTGGTGTGGTTACATGTCCTGTCAAACGTTAAGTTTAAACTGCGATAGTGCTTTCAATCATGCTGTGATGGACATTATATTGAAAATTGGTTAAATAGACTCTCATCCTCATGCTGTGAGAAGATTCTGCTTCAACAATTCTCTAACAGTGACAGTATGTAGAAGAAATAAAAACACATTGCTTGCCTCACTAGTTTTTTTCTTCTTTCTTTCTAATAGAGAGGATCTGAGTTCACTTCAAAGCCATAATCAAGTGAAACCTAATCAGTAAACTCACATCAATGGCACACATGGACAGGACTACCTTGAGGAGTTGAGATGATGTTGCTCTGCTGACAACTGATTCATAATGACAGTCATAGAGGCTGCACAAGTGACAGCTTATTACTACTACTACTACTGCTGCTGCTACTGTTGCGTGTATGTTTATAGATGTGTAAGGCATTGCATGTGATTCAGTGTTGTGATTCCCATACTGAATCAGTATGGTTGGTGACAGGAAGAGCATCCGACCATAAAATGCTGCC
>JAOPJM010001042.1:1078272-1090944 GCA_027124095.1 Muusoctopus leioderma | reverse complement strand
GTGTGTGTTTGCGTGTGTGTACGTGTGTGTGTGTGTGGGGGCGGTAGGTGTGTGTGTGTGTGAAGTGTGTAAGTGAGGGAGAGCAAAGACTACCACTCTACGTTGCTTTCATCAACCTCACGAAAGCCTTCGAACTTGTGAGTAGAGATGACCTGTTCAAAATCCTCGCCAGGATTGGTTGTCCTCCTTAAGATAGTTCAGTCATTCCACACAGACATGAAAGGTGTTGTTCAGTTTGACGGCTCTTCTTCGGAAGCATTCAACATCCCGCAGTGGTGTGAAACAGGGCTGTGTGCTTTCCCTCGCCCTGTTTGGCATCTTCTTCACGGTCATGGTGAAACAAGAATTTGGATCATCGATTGATGGTGTCTACCTTCACACAAGAACATACGGGAAGCTACTCAATCTATCTAGACTCAGGGCGAAATCCAAGTTACGTGAAGTACTCATCAGGGACATGTTGTATGCAGACGACGCGGCACTGGCAACACACTCCTCGGAGCTACTGCAACACCTTATAGACAGATTCTCAAAATCATGTAAAGACTTCAGCTTGACCATAAGTCTGAAGAAGACCAAAGTGTTGGGCCAAGGCATTGAGCATACCCCTGCCATCACCATCAACAATTGCGAGCTGGAGGTAGTCGATGAGTTCACATATGTTGGCTCCACCATCACGGACAACCTCCCTCTAGAGTCTGAGATCAACAAACGCATCGGAAATACATCTACAACACTAGACAGGTTGACAAAGAGTGTTTGGGAGCACAGCAAGCCAACGACGCGCACCAAGGTTGCAGTGTACAGAGCTTGCGACCCGAGCACACTGCTTTACAACAGTGCGACCTGGATCCCCTACTCCAGACAAGAGCGACGTCTCAATGCCTTCACAACATCGCAGCCTGAGACGCATCCTGGGTATCAAGTGGACTGGTCGAGTCACCAATAATGAGGTACTGGCTCCTTATCCTGGCCCAACAACGACGTCTCTGTTGGATGGGTCACATACCCCACACGCCAGGAGGATCCCGAAAGACCTGCTGTATGGAGAGCTGACCTCCGGAAAGAGAACACGAGGGCGACACCATCTTCGCTTCAGAGATGTCAGCAAGAGAGACATGAAGTCACTGAATATGAATGTCAAAAGTTGGGAGAACATTGCAAGTGATCGCTCCCACTGGAGTCTAGAACTAGGTAAGGGTTTAAAAAGACTAGAGGAGGAGAAGAAACTTGCTGCTAAAGAAAAGCGGACTCGAAGAAAAAAACAACACTGGGAGACTGGCAGACACACCTTTCAAATGTAATCGTTACAGCCAATACTCTGGCATGGACCTCTACATCCAGAGTAGACTGCTCTGCCAACAAGACCAAAGCAAGACTTTCTAAGCTGAGATCCATGGTCTCGCGAGACTAACGGAAGCCTATATATATATATATATAGAGAGAGAGAGAGAGAGAGAAACACGCCCCCCCCCCACGAGATCCCGTCCAGTTAATAAATTGATGATTTAAAAATCACGAACGTAAGTGCATTTCCATAACACTTCTGTGTTAATATTTTTTCTATGTAACGTAATTTGTATAGAAAAGGTTAGGTTTCCTAACTCATACAAAGATATATTTATATTAATATACATATATATATATATATATATATGTGTATATGTGTGTGTATATTTTTTCCCCTTTTTTACTATATATATATATATATATATATATATTCATCGTTGGTATCAGATTCGTTGCATTTATAATGTACATATTTCAAGCAGAACATAACATTATATGGAATGAAGGAAAAATACACAAAATGTTTGAAAATAATGAGAAAGCAAAATAAGAATAACTACTGAATGTTAAAATAATTTGTGAACATTAAGTGAGTTTGCATCGGTCTTATTGTGTTTCTGTGCTTTTTCTTTTCTTTTCGTATCCTATCCGTACGTCAGGTGAAAAAAATTATAAATCCTTTAACGAAATATAAATGAACGTCTTATTATCTGTGATTTCTCTTATTGAATACTCGTTAATATTAATGATCATAATTATGGAGGTCCCTTATAATTCATTTCCTCACATTTAAGTGTATAACAAATAAATACCACTTGTCTTTTGTGTATAAAAATCACAGATAAAGCGGTACTTCACCTGATATAGAAATAAAAGCAGCCTCTCATATAATATTGATTTATTTCAATTAGTTACAAGGTCAGATGATAAATAAGTGCTGTATAACCACCAAAATCTACACCAATACATTACTGTTATGTTGAGTTTTCAGTCTTTGCTCGATGAATAATATATATAGTTCGGTGTGAAGAGATCTATGGTTATAGGCCACCAGAAATATCAACAGAAAATCATGTAATTCGATCTGCATCGATATTCTGTCCAAGTATATAGTATTCAGTTACAAATTGGTTCATGTTTGCTCTCAGATCATCATACTATCGCCTTTTCCATATATGATACGATAATACAACTCTTTATGTAATTTTGAGTTTTTCCTTATGCCCCTATGAATATATTTAACTTGATGTCAACCGTGAACAATTCGCTGAAAATTTGGAGATATATGTTCTCTATAGAGATACATGCGCAATCTTTCAGTAGATATACATTTCTTATCTTAGATTTGATACTGCAATATCTTATCATCTTGTCAATTATGAGTTCTGTAAGGAATTGAGACGTGAGTCCGTTTTCACCTTACGTAATCGCAGTCCACTTCTTAATAGCAAGCTTTCCACCTGTCATTGCAAGATCATACAACAATCATATTTTATATTATAAATAATAATTATTACAATTTGGAGCTGTACCACCTCATTGTACTATTGTAACTTTTGACTTAAATGCCTTATGTGATCTGTAAATTACCTTCCGTTTTACATTTTCAGCTTTATCTTGATGTCTTAACGATTATTTGCATGCATTTATCTTGTTCCACATATCTAAGTATAATATTCTACTAGAATTATGCAACAAAGGGTCAATCTTGACGTGGTCACTCTCCACTCAGTTTTCATACCAAAATACAAGGTTTTTCTTTCAATGAATCCACAGACACACAACGAATATGCCTCTGTGCTTAAATGTGCATGCACATGCTATGTTCAACAGCTCAGAAACAATCTGTTTTATCAAAGTTATTGAAGATTCAATCCTTTAAATTTAATCTCGAGCTGGTGTGGCTTTTGTCAAGCTAAAATGGAATGATGATCAAGATTTAACTTGGCAGAAAAACACAGTAATGTTCACTTTTTGTACATTTGTACACATGTTTGCTACTTAATATACTCAGCCCATACATTATATTTAATTAAAACTACACAAGTAGTCAGCAGAAGCACTCATTAGCGTAATGATTAATTATAGCCAAGAAAGGCAGAGGAGATAACCCCGAAATCTAAATTATATAAACCTAATTAACAATAGAATATGGTCATGCAGTGATGAGTGGTCTGATCTTTGGCCGTACACTAACAACTCCGTAAATGTGTTAAGCTTTATTTTACCTCCTTAGCGAAGCAGAGATTTTACCAGCACTAACAAATATTATGATGACTGAGAGATATATAGATGTTCAGTGAATGAATACTGGTAGACGTGATAGGTGTGACAACTAAAATAAAGATGTGATGAAAATACCCGAGGACACCTTCTGCATGATAAACATATAGATATGTTGGTGCTAATATACTTCATGTAATCAGCAAAATATATCTAATTAGAACTACGCTCGTATCGAAGAGAACAAACAAATTGTTAACATAATGATCAATTTTGGTCCAGAATACATTGAGACATTGCCTTTCTGCACGAAAAACAAATAGTTTACTCAGTGCTTACATATTTTTGATATTGTGAGCATGGACAGGCAGTGAGTAGTGAAGGCAGTCTATCCCATCGGGGAGCTACGTAGTTGACGAATACTTAGAAATCACAAAACCAAAACATGTTGTGGTCGCAAAAACAGATAGTCATTTATACCTAAGCACCTAAGCAAATGCACACTTAGGATCGTGTAACATGTTGTCGTGTCAGGAAATTACGCACCCTGGTTTTCTTTTTCGATCTCACTCTAATGTTTATAAACATACCATTAAAGTAAAGTCAACAATCCACATGCTTATTTCATTTAGAGTACGTCAATCCATCCAATTGCAGTATAGAAGGACAAATAATAAAGGCAACCGAGCAGAATAAATACTTGGGGAGCATGCTCACTTGGTTTGGAATTTGGGGGAAGTACGTAAAAAGTATAACGAGCAATGAACTTGTTAAACTTTATAACGTAGTCCAACTGTATCTCGACACACATCGTGTTGAAAAAATTGATATATCCTTGGTAAGATCAATATTAATTTATGGACATCGATTCTTGCACAGTACCACTACATCTGACGATAACCTTTGAACACAAATACTTTCATAGAATATTAAGAATCAGGATGTAAAATCATGGGTGCAACGAATGAGTGACAGAGATGATTAATGTAACACCAACTGAAAACTGTATGAGATTGTTGCTATGGAGACGGTTGGGGCACGTCTCTAGGCGACATGGAAGAAAAAAACTTGATCAGGTGGCAGATGGTGGAAGACTGTAAGAAACGGGGGTAAAAAAGATGTGTCGGGAAGCAGGGGAAGAATGTTGTCCTGATATAGGAAGATGGCACCAGACGGTGTGTTTGGCAAACATTCATCCGAGACCTATGCTTTCTATGCGTGTGAAACTTTTAGAGACAGAAAAAGTGATCCGAATTTTAATACGGAAGTTGTTGATAAGCGAATATAGAACAAGAGAGCTATACGTATAATCTGTTTGAAAGAGTTAAGTTGTCCACAGTGTCATAGTAGTTGGTCGGTTAACTAATCACATTATGAAAATACATCATTTTGTTCAAGAAATATACAACGTTTTCTCTTTTAATGATCGCAATGTTTGATTTAATGATGTAAGAAATTCCCAAGATGCTTCTCAAAAGAGAGGTTTAATTTATTATTAATTCGCTTAGGGACAGCCGTTTGTTTTGTAGCATACTCCGATGCATTATTAAACAGTAAACAAACCGGCTGTTTATTTCCTATAATTATTTGCTTCAACTATTGTATATTTGATGAAGTTCCTTTTAAACTGCAATCGCTTTTACTAAACGGAAACGAATATAAGTGAGAAAAAATGGAATAAACGTTGTAACCAAAAACTGAAGAATTCTTTATATATTTGTAACAATGTTATTAATTTGCTTTCCAATTTTTGTTTCTTTTCTTCTCGTTGATGGCATTTCTTTCTCTGAGAAAAACATGAAATGATTTGGTAATTAAATCTAACGATATATTTACATTGATTGGGAAAACTTATAATTGATTCGATCAGCTTTGATATCTTACTACAAAAGAAAGCCTAATATTTTAATATTGGAAAATCAGGAATAGTTGTATTACTAGTTCCATCACCATTAAACACTTTCGGGTATACAACCTATGTGAATAAAGAGAAGAGTCACTTCACTGATCAACGTAGGTGTTTGGATGAACAGAAATATGTTAATGAAGGCCTTAATAGCTTGGAGGTTATCACTGAAGCGCAGATCTTGCAGATAACTTGCATCTATGGTGAATTCTTAACCATGCATGAACGCTTAGGTAAGTAATATTGGGTTTATGCTCGGCGATGCACCATAATACTTGCAATAGGATAGAAAAGCAATACTTGAATGTTTGGAAGCCGGTAACTTATCAGTAGAAGTTATATGTATTATGAGATGAAATGTTAGATAAAAAGAAGTTTGTTAATTTATTATTTAAGCTATGATGGTTCAACCAACATATTTGTATATGCTGAATTCAAGCGTGTTCAGTAGATAAACATGACCGGAATTAAGGAAGGAAAGCGCTGTCAACATGCAATCTAGTCATCCCTTTTAATTTCTAATGTTTATATAATACGTGGCAAAATCAACATATAAGTTAAATATACAAAAGTGTATTTTCATGGTATATAACATCTGAAACCCAAACGACTGTGTTTTCCTCTTTGTTAATTTTCTTCAACGAAAGGTTCTTTTTTCAAATGATGACGACAATATATTATTTTCACAGAAGCAGCATCGGTTACATGCTGCGATATAGAGGCATAATATGATAATATATACATCAATATATGCAATGAATTAAGAGATGAAAGTAACTGGAGACAATATGATGATTTCGCAAAAGATACTGGAAGCCAGAGAGAACATCAGGTAGTAGCCAGACGTACGACTCTTGCCCTTGAGTTAACATCTTTGAAGATTTAATATATTTCACAACTACAAAGTCAATAATATACCAACTTGCATATATACTAGAAATATACTCTCTCCCAACACAGAAGGTTATTTGGTGACTGTGCGTCTCACATGTAAGCCTATCAAATACATAGCTTACCCGTAAAAGTATAGAAAGCCATACATTATGGTAGGTGCTGTCCAGTATAGGTATTGGACTAAATTAAATTTAAATCATATAGTAAGTAATCATCAGTGTTCGATGTTATCAGATTTAGCTTCCGTTTTTATGTCATTCGGCAAATATTTTCATATATATGATATTAATAATGGTACTAGTCATCGTTTTATGAAATATATCTGATATTATATATCGTTTTATGATAGATATCTGATATTATATGTCAGAGTTTCTTAGACTTTGTCCAATTCATTTTATTATAGAAATTCGAATTCTCTGCGTCGATAATATAATTGTAATGCATTTGGGTATATATATATATATATATATATATATATGTATATATTCATTAATCGTGTGTAGATATGTAAGCGTATGTATGAGCGTGTATTTGAGAGAAAGTGTTTGTTTGTGTGTGTACATGCAATAATACTATGTATATGATAATACTTGAGACACTGGATTTTTGTTATAGTACATAAGCTCGCGATTACTTTAATTTATCTTCCCTTCACATGAACAGTAATTATTGCAATTATAGAGAAACGATATTGCTACAGCCGCCAGCCTCTCATCGTACACTAATTACTATATCAAAATATATCTTGTAGCCATGAAATTCAGTAAAATTTCATTCATGAGAATCTCATTAATTGTTACATCAGCAATGTCCTATGCAAATCAAAATCTATTGTAC
The DNA here is from genome assembly GCA_027124095.1 of Muusoctopus leioderma. Classification (NCBI taxonomy): domain Eukaryota; kingdom Metazoa; phylum Mollusca; class Cephalopoda; order Octopoda; family Octopodidae; genus Muusoctopus; species Muusoctopus leioderma. Next base: position 1,083,791 of record JAOPJM010001042.1, on the reverse strand, counting down.
AGAAATATGCAACCTATAAAATATAATAAACACACCCATATACACAAAAATACATGTGTATGTATGTATGTATGTATGTATGTATGTATTTATGTATGTATGTATGTATGTATGTTTGTATGTATGTATGATTATATGTATGTATGTATGTAGGTATGTTTGTATGTATGTATGTATGATTATATATATGTATGTATGTGTGTATGTATGTATGTATGTATGATTATATGTATGTATGTATATGTGTATGCATGTATGTATGTGTGTATGTATGATTATATGTATGTATGTATGTATGTATGCATGTATGATTATATGTATGTATGTATGCATGTATGATTATATGTATGTATGTATATATGAACGTACGTGTGGATATCTATATGAACGTATGTATGTATGTGTGTATGTATGTACGTATGTATGTATGTATGGATGTATTTATGTATGCATGGACATACGTGTGTATGTATATATGAACGTTTGCAGATATTTGTCAGCGGTCAAAGTTAAAACCAACATATATGTGAATTGTTATACTGCTGAGGCAGTGCGTTTTATAATCCTCGCGATGATTACAAACTTAACACTATTGATTAAGAAAAACATCTAAATTAATTACGACCATAGGCGACAATATGATAATATATGTATTATGCATGTAATTTTTCATACAATGTATATTAGTAATGCAAAGATGTAAATGTCTAACTCTACTGGCCTCATTAGTATGTGGATAATTACATGCTACATATTTAATATAATTTCTCCGAGTAAATGTTTGTACCATGTTAATATAAGCATGTTTGTAGAAATTATATATATATATCAATATACACACTCACACACACACATACACACACACAGACACATACACACACATACACACATACACAAACACACACACATACATATATATACATATAATATATATATTTATATGTGTGTGTGCATGTATGTATATACGTATGTATGAATATCTATGTGTGTGTATGTGTAAATCTGTGTGTGCGTGTGTGTAACTAGCTTATTCTTAAAGCTATCACACCAGAACTCAACGCTAAAACATCGGGCTATCATAAACATCCTATATAGAGTAGATCTGGCGATTTATATATGTGCGTTAGCGTGAATTGAATTTACGTATAAAACTAATTTATATGTACTTAGATCGTTAAGTAAAATACATGTTTAATTTGCTCCTGCTGAAGATTCTGTCGATCGGTGTTTGACTGGTTGCTCAGTCATTCTGGCATGCCGATCGTTAGATGAAACACAAATTTACGTACTTGTGTTCAGGAAACTGTATATTGGGTTTTCAGAAAATCCTTTATAGCCAATTACGTATGTCCTGTTGGGAAACGGATACATGTTATATCTGCACCGGTTATGTCTGTAGTATTCACTCATACTCCCGCTGATGTCTGATCCTGCAACATCTCTGTAGTGCTGCTTTCAAAGGCTTGTAAATATTACTGCAATTTGCAGCTAAGTAACCTGTTTTTAACTCTTCTATGTTTAATTAATTTTGATCCTAGTAATTGAGTGCTTTGGGTTTTTACAGCCTATTAATTAATTATGTATTTTGCTCGCTCGAGTAAATGTTTTTCTCGATTGCTCATGCCACGTGCGTTAGCGTGAATTGAATTTACGTATAAAACTAGTTTATATGTACTTAGATCGTTAAGTAAAATACATAATTGATTACCTCCTGCTGAAGATTCTATCGATCGGTGTTTGATTGGTTGCTCAGTCATTCTGGCGAGCCGATCGATAGATGAAACACAAATTTACGTACTTGTGTTCAGGAAACTGTATATCGGGTTTTCAGAAAATCCCTTATATCCAATTACGTATGTCCTGTTAGGAAAGGGATACATGTTATATATATATATATATATATATGGTGGGCAAAACTGAAAGTTCTTCTCAATGATTGACTCCATGACTTGACTTCTTATCTCTTCTTACTCTTATCTTCTTTGTGATAATTTATGAGGTTGACGAGAAACAGATTTGAACCAGCCATCAGCCCTCCCTTGCATATTATATTTTCCGCGGCGTCGTTCAAGTAGATAAACACTTCATTGTCTCTGCCTAGTCAAGAGCTGTTGTTGTTGTTGCTGTTGTTATTGTTGTTGTTGCTGTTGTTATTGTTGTTGTTGCTGTTGTTGTTGTTGCTGTTGTTGCTTTTGTTGTTGTTGCTGTTGTTGTTTAGTTCCAGGTCAGCCCTGATTGAGCAGATATATGATCAAACGTATTTCACAGATATAGTGTATCTAGGACTACATTATACCAATGTGTCCTTCCGTCTTTTTTTAAGACGGTACGCTGTGATTTGAGGGAGTTTTAACTGCTAGTTCAAGCAGGTCAAGCGACAAGGTAGAGCCTCCCTCGACTTCATGAACTCGACTCCAACCTACCACCCCTGCACAATATTCCCCTAATAGAATACTTACGTCGATATTTCCATGACTGTGTTTTAATGAAAGACACAGTGAGCCTAACAGCCCCCTACCCCTCCAGCTCAGATGTCAAGCCCCTCCCCTCTAGCTCAGATGTCAGCCCCTCCCCTCCAGCTCAGATGTCAGGCGCTCATCCCTGGTTTAATACTTGATCCAGGATTGCAGTTATGTTCAACTGATCGGTTGTTTTACGACGGAGACCATCTGTTCACTGTCCTGTAATCTTTTCTGAAAACTCGACGCGGCGCAACATCAGTTAGTGTATTTTTCAAGACCAGACTGGAGCAACTGCTGGAAGCAGACAGAGGTTCTGAGATTGAACAGATGATGTATCTTTGACATCAACTGTATTAGTTATGGCCTTTCTTCACTGGAATTTAGTCATTTGATCCACTGGAAACATTATCCAACTCCACCCACTTTTTCAATGTCTTCGCAGTCCATCAGATTATTATTTGACATTTGACATACTGATCGTTACGTGGAGGAAGTATGAGCACCGACTGAAAAGTTCACTCATTATTAATCGTAAGATTAACCAGAATAAACCAGTGAGCTTTTAAAAGAAGAGCGAACGAATGAATTAAAGCGAAAATATATTGTATATTGTACAACTAACTACTGACTCGTAATATTTGGATTTTTCGTTATAATTCACATTAACAAATTGTAATTATATCTAGATATTTTTTTAGATAAATACTCTTTTACTATTTTACTTGTTTCAGTCATTGGACTGCGGCCATGCTTGGGCACCGCCATGAAGTCGATCAGATCGACCCCAGTACTTTTGAGTCTGGTACTTATCTTATCGATCTCTAAGCTGAACCGCTATTTACACACAAACACACACAGACAGACACACATATACATACATATACATCTGCAGTTTCCGTCTACCAAATTCACTTACAAGGCATTGGTCGGCTCGAGGCTATAGTAGAAGACACTTACCCGAGGTGCCACCACGCAGTGGGACTGAACCCGAAACCATGTGGTTGCGAAGCGAACTCCTTAACCACCACACAGCCATGTTTGCGCCTTCTTCTTATATATTGTTATATATTGTTGTTATTGCTACTAATGTTCTCACACTCACACAGGTCAAGGAACTTGTCAAATTGTGCGACAATCCGATATTCAACGAGGCGTCGGCGCAGCACATGAGAGCGAGGACGGAGGCGTCGAACACTGCGATGTCACTGCAGATGTCTTCACAGAACCAACTCATCGCCACGGCAACGCCATCCAATCTTCTGCAAACGGAACCGACGGCTGCGTGCAATTCCGAGGATGCCAAGGGGACGGACAGTAACAACTGGCGTTGGACAGGCAGTAATTTTGTGCGGAGTCCAACGATGGAACCATGGGTATGTCATTCTGTTGTATTTTCAGTTGTATCTTCCTCGTTTTAGGGTCCATGTTTTCCATGCTGGCATGGATGGGTTGGACAGGGGGTGGGGGGATTTCAGCCCCAGTCAATTCCTGATTGGAGTCACCGCTCTCCTAGACAGGTCAGCGGCCCACGTCTCACTCATATGTTTCATTTGGCTTGGTTTCTACAGCTGGATGCCCTTCCTATCATCAACCAGTTTACAGAGTGTACTGGGTGCATTTTATCGTGGCACCAACACTACAGAGGTTGTCATGCCTATGGCACGACTAAAGAGCCCTCTCTACCCTATGTTTTCTCCGTTCATATATATACACACACTTATATACACACTTATATATTTTGTTGTTATTGTTCTTTAGCCTCTGCTCAGCCCTGATCAATCAGACAACATATGATCAAAGACATTCTAACCATGACCATCCAATCTTATTTTAAGGTATATTGTATCTAGACTACATCGTCCAATGTGTGACTTCATTTTTTTTATCATGGTAGAGTGTGATTTGAGTGAGATGTGGGTGGAGTTGATATCTACACACTGTGTCTGTCCACCTACACACTGTGTCTGTCCACCTACACACTGTGTCTGTCCACCTACACACTGTGTCTGTCCACTTACACACTGTGTCTGTCCACCTACACACTGTGTCTGTCCTGTTGATGACTACTACTCATATTATTTTCAAGTAATATAAATCTATATAAATAAGCGCGAATGTTTGTCTGTAAACAACGTTGCCATCTCTGAACGATATATATATATATACATGTGTGTATATATATGTATATATATATATATATATATATCTATATATATATATATATATATATACATACAATGGACTTCCGCACAGTTTCCGTCTACCAAATTTCACTCACAACACATTATCCAATATGTCCTTTCTTTTTTAAGACAACTGAGTGTAATTTGAGGAAAATTTGGTTGCTATTTCTAGCAGGTTGAACAACTACATAGAGGAGCTCATGTTGGTGTGGATTTTTTTTTTTTTTTTTTTTTTTTTTTCTGTCCCTAATTGTTACAAAATGTCTAATATCGAAATCTCATCACGATGTTTTGTTTTATGATCGCAGGACATGTCTTGTGTGAACACGGAGGCTGCTACGATGTGTCTGATGTCGCTTGTGGAAGATTTGATCCAGAATAAGAACAACCCCATGGACATACCGAAATGGTTGAGTGAAATCAGTCCGCGGGTGATTGAACTTCAGAAATTCATTGAGATACTCTTCAAACGAGCGAATCTGTCTCTAACATTCTTACTACTGCTGGTAAGTACATCATCATCATCATCATCATCATCGTTTTACGTCCGTTTTTCCATGCTAGCATGGGTTGGATGGAGATTTCTTGAGGCAGCATTTTATGGTCGGATTCTCTTCCTGTCACCAACCATACTGATTGAGTATGGGAATCACAACACTAAATCACTGAAACAGCTGGGCATTTGGTTAATGGAGATATAAACAAATGTCACTGGTCGATTTCAGTGATAAACGGCATCAAGCGATGACAAGCATGCATGTACACACACACACACACACACACACACACACACACACATATAGGCGCAGATGGCTGTGTGGTTAAGGAGTTTGCTTCGCAACCGCATGGTTTCGGGTTCAGTCTCACTGCGTGG
>JAOPJM010001042.1:900445-920192 GCA_027124095.1 Muusoctopus leioderma | reverse complement strand
GTTCGGCTTAGAGATCGATAAGATAAGTACCAGACTCAAAAGGTACTGGGGTCGATCTGATCGACTTCAAGGCGGTGACCCAGCAAGGCCGCAGTCCATTGACTGAAAACAAGTAAAAGATTATATAAAATGAAGGAGAATATCAACAAATAAAATTTGTTTGTTTTTCTATTCTTTTTTTATTTACTTCTAGCATCAAATATCAAGGATGGTGAATATATTGATGATAAAGATCATGAAGATGATGGTGCTGGGAAGGAAATTTAGAGAAAGGGTGGAGAAAATAGTGCAGGCTTATGTCAAAAATAATTATTGTAATATGATATTCCAATGCAGATTCTTAAGTATTTCCACATTATTAACGATTTGTTTCATTCGATATCTAAAAATGATATGTTACTTCAGCAGATTAACATTCTGTAACCATATTCAATTTAATTTAAATATTTTCTTTTTATATCGTTGTTGCCATTTCTAAATGTAATATATTTTACACTCCCAAACATTGTTTAGTTGCATGTTTCTCACAGACAGAACAATATGTGTTTAAGTGTGCTGTTACTGAAATTATTAAAACAATTTATATTACTTAGATACCATTATACATAAAAATAAAAGATATTCCAATTTCGTGATATATTTCAGCTTAATATTTGCAACATGTGGCTTTACGTATTCCAAGTAGCGGGCGTGTATAATCTAGTGACATTTGAATATCTAGAATGTGTTTCCCGACTGAAGGTTCTTGTGCTTTGTAAATGCACAAGTTTCCCGAAACACAATTAATATATATTCCTCGACTTATTTTTGAATCAGTTTGTCTACAGAACATTATGTTCATTTATATTGCCGTAAACTTTCGTTCATAATGCTTTTGATAGATTCTACATTCCGATAATTTACTACTAATCATATATAAAATATATATATATATGTATGTGTGTGTGTGTATGTGTGTGTGTGTGTATGTGTGTGTGTGTGTGCGTTTGTCTATATATACATATGTGTACTGCTTAGTCTCAAGGGAAGGCATTGCCCATCACCCTTTTGTTAGGGCCTCCGAGACTGGTGAAAGGGAGGCTGGTAGTAAAGTATCCCCATATCAGAGTGTACTCCGCTAAAGGCACCCAAGGGACATGTGGTGGTGTTCAACATAGTGATGGATTAAGTCTACCACCCAAGTAGGCCACGATGGTATTTGAATTCAGATCGCAAAGTGCCGCAAAACATTCCATGAAGCATATCGTCCGACGCTCTAACGATACCACCAGTCCACTGCCCTACACTAGTAATTTATCTATCTACTCCGAAAGAATGAAAGGCTACGTTAACCCGGCTGGATGTGAACTCAGTGTGCTGTGTGCCGGAACGAATAGTGCAAGGCATTCTGTCCGACACGCTAACGACTCTGCAAATTCTCTCTTTATCTCGTTCTGTCTGAAAGAAATTAACTGTGTTCAAAGCTAGAGAAGAATGGATTCCAACTGGTTTAAACTGCCCATGACACGCCATATATCACAACGGCGCCCTACAACTCCATCAACAGTTGAGGCATGAAGGAATGAAGTATTACATATGGCAAATTTTTACATGATGTATAGCAAAATATTACTTAAAATTTAGTATTACATATACCAAAGTATTACATAAGCCATAGTAGCAGAATAACAACATAATACATTAATGTCACCATGGTAAATGTTGCTTTATATTTCCGGGGTGGATAAACAAAGTACCTGTCAAGTACAGGGGTGGATATAATCCTCCTAAATTGATTGTCTTGTGCATATGTTAGAAACAATTATACATAGTAAAATATTATGATATTGTAGTACGATATAGAGTATTATATAAGGTATCACATATAATGAAATATTATTTGACGTATAGTATATGCTGCAACGTACATGTAATATGTAGTAAAATCCAAAAAATATCAAACAAGATATTTATCACAATCACTGAGAGCAGTGGTAGTGTATTGTGAAAATCCTTGTGCAGTATCTGGTTCGATCGCGTTCTAAGAGGAAATCACGACACTTTCATCCTTGCCATCCATAACACAATAATCGATAAAATAGATACCAGTCAAGTACTGCGGTCGTTTTTTATCGACTGTATTACTATTCTCCCAATGAAAAATTGATTTTGGGTTTATGTCCATATCAAAAGGTATTATATATAAGATGGATACGATTCTAAATTACGTATAGCAATGTCTTATAGAACCAAGAAACCGAAACAAATAAATCAAAAATTATATTATTCAGAGGATCTACATAACAAGGAAACCGAAACGAAAACCAACTAAAAAAAAATGTGAAGCATCCTCGCATACTTTACCTCAAATTGTTTAAATCCAAAACAACATGTAACAAGGCTTTCATGATATTTATGGTTGGATAAAATAATATCAGAGAAATTAGATATAATGGAAATGAGAACACATGAGAAGAAAATAAAGTAGCATCCCTAAGTAAATAAAATAATTCTAAAAAAAAAAATTGATGAAAAGTTATAGCAAATTTTTGTTTTTGTTTTTTGGAATCTTTGAACTTGTTATACAGTAAAGACAACAACTTGTGGATTATTTTATTTTCAATCTTTTACGGATTCTTCATTTCCAATTATTTCGTCTTCTTCATATTCAGCATATTACTACGAATTTGATACATATATTTTTTTTTTTAAATTCTTTCATCACAATCTATTTATGATTAACTCCCACGTTTGATAGAGCGCAGAAAATTCTATTTATTGGATTTTTTTGTTAATATAGAATATATAACAAATAAATAATATATATTAAAACAAGTTTTCCTGGGACTGCGTTTATATCTTTCATACATCCTTTCTCTCTCTCTCTCCCCCCATCTCTCTCTCTCCCCCTCTCTCTCAGAGTTTGTTAACTAGCGCATATATATATAAATATGTATATATATATAGGTATGTTTGTATGTATGTATTTATGCATGTATGTATATGGGTCTTTTTCTCTCTCTCTCACTCTCTCTCTCTCTATCTATCTCTCTCTGTTCTATATATATATATTTATATATATATATATATATATATATATATATGTCATACACAGAGACATATGAATACAAAATATAAATTCGATAAACAACCATAATCTGTTAATGGTCTTTTTAATTTCTGCTTTTTGTCATTTATAAGAAGAAGAAAAAAGACTTATCAGACAAAACTCAACAGAATTTGTATGTAATCCGTGAAATGGATCAGAAATCCAAAGGATATGTGTTAAAAGCTTCTTATGTTTCTTTCGGTTAGGAAAGATTTAATATAGGAAATGTAAGAAACGAACAAAGTATATATAAAATAGACACAAACTAAAAATTGCCAACTCCTTAACGTTTTCTATAAATGATTTGTTTTCTTTCTCTGAGATATCCTTGGTGGTTTTCTAACATGTACTAAACTATATTTTTGTTTTTCCTCTGTCTTTTACTGTATTTCGATTATTTATGTTATAATGCATATTTGTGTTTTGTTTTTCTTAAATTTCATTTCAGCTTTTACTTCATTAAACACAGATGCGTCTGTGCGTCACTATATATATAGTTATATATATATATATATATATATATATACAAACAGACAGACACACACACACACACACACACACACATATATATATATATATATATATATGTGTGTGCGAGTGTGTGTATATATATATATATATACGCGCTTGTTCGAATGTATATGGTGGTATGGTGGTGTTTGCGTATATATTTTAATAGTCTCCGATCAGTCACTAGAAACAAAATTCTTTCATGTCTGTTCACAAAGCGCAATGTAAGATAAATTGTTAACAAAATCAAAAGAAAGAAAAAAAACATGGACATTAAACAGAAATATGCTGCGCCCACTTTAAACAAAAACAAAATAACAACTACAACAACTATAACAACAAAGTCATCATCTCTAATCATATGTATTCATAAGCAGGCATCAGAATGAATAAATTATTAAATATTAAGTGTAGTGCAAGAGATAAACTAAACAAAACCAAATACCTTTCTATCTGACAACAGCTTTTCTTATACTTTATAGGATTTATGTTTGATAATATTTTTATATTATTTCACAGTATTTTTTTTTTCACATATATTTCTTACATTTTGTTAATGTTCATTGATTTCGTAAGACAATAAGTAACGAAATATGAAAGAAAAAAAGAAAAGAGTAGCGCAAATAATAGCAAAAAATTAAATTCATATGTATACAATATTCTAGAAGTCTCTTTTCAAGCATGACAAAACGTATAAAAGGAGATAATGTATAATAAGAAAGCTAGAGATCTGTAAACAAAATGGCTGACCGAATACAAGCACACACGCAAGCAATGCGCACACATATTTATATACAATATATGTGCGCATAGGTTTGTGAAGGTGCGCACGTGTGTGTGTGCGTGTATGAGTTTTCAAACACGCATATATCTATGATTGTTTGAAATACACAGACACAAAGACAGACATATACATATACATACACATATACATATTCACACATATGTATTTTATCATGGTATGGTGTAGGACGTGATGATATGGTGAAATGAATGCCCGACTAAGAATCGCTTTCTGGATAATAATATTTTACTACTTACTACACTAATAGCATTAAACATGGGAAACATCAGAAATTGCATGTTCCCACCTCTGAAATACGAAGCAGTGATACGGAGTCCTGAAAAGTTTTTGAAAATCTTATTCATATTTTCTCACAATGATGATATCTCGTATATATTTCCACACTGCACAAACAAAAACATGCCCTAGCTGCTTGTTTGTATTGTCACAAACTGATCTTGCCAGGTGCACCATGAATATGCAAGACACAATGATTTCATGCGAAATCCATACTTATTTCCTGTAACTCTTTTCTTAGGAGGACGTAATATAGATATGTATAGTTGCATAGGTATGGTAGAATAAGGACCAGTTCATTCAAGAGAAAAACAAATTGCTTGTCAACAGAAAAGAAATACATTTCTCATTGTTGTTTAGCTACAAGTCCACTTTGATCAAGCAGACCTATGATGAAAGACATTGAAGCCATGAAACAATATGTTTTATTTTCAGGAATAATATACCTGGACCAACATTATCAAATATGTCTTTTCTGAAAAGAATGTAGTGTGTCATTTTAGTTTTATTTGGCTGCTATTTCTAGTAGATGAAGTTACCAAAGAGATGCTCTTTCGTTAGCTCGGTATGTGGTAAGGAATATAATGATATATTGAAAGTCGTTTTAAAATGTTCATTTAGAAATGTTCAAAGTAAAAATTAAAACCAAATCCGTATGAGATTATAAAAGCAGTAGTTGCTGCTACTAGAGAAAAACGAATATTCGACAAATAGAATGCAACTGAAAAATGACTGGCTGGTGATTCCCTCAACCTGAACAGTGATGCAATGAACTACTCTTATTATTATTATTAAGGAAGAGCGAAGGTGGTGGATTGGCTGAATCGTTAGCACATCGAACAGAATGCCTTACATTATTCCTTCCGGTCCGCTACGCTCTGAGTTCAAACAGCGCCGAGGCTAGCTTTGCCTTTCATCCATCTGGGGGTCGATAAACAAAGTACCAGTCAAGTACTGAGGTCGATTACATCGACATACCCCTTTCCTAAAATGTTTGGCCTTGTGCCAATATTAGGAAGAATTATTATTAAGAAATAGATGCGGGTGAACAAGTACACTTACACAGAAGAAGACACTGCCAAGCGACAGGATACATTTAAAGAATTCTTGACGCAATTACGAATAGGTTATCAACAGGAACGGATCAAATTTGCAAAAGAGATGCAATACAAATATCACAGGTTGTTTGCTAGTTGATCGATAATCTATAAGTAACATGATTGCAGAATGGTGAACGGTGAAGTCCCGACCTTATATTTTCATACTTTCTAGACGCTAGCCAAAACCCCACTGAATTAACTTCATTAGCTATCTAACCAAAACCATGTTGAGAAACGCGCGCATTATCCCATCAACCACAAGGAGTATAGCCCTTGTTTCTGTAGAAGGAATTAGTTTCAGACAGGAAGATATAACATTGAAGAAACCTAAACATTAGACAACTACAACAGCAAGAAATATCGAGCCATGTATTTCAAAAAGATCTAATACAATATATGGTCCACAATGTTTCAGAAATTAGAAATAAGTACATCAATACTTGCATAATTGAACTCGTATATAAGATAGCTTTCAGTGCAGGCTTCATCAAGGGATATTTGGGTTTATAGTTCCATAGTAATGTTGAAGTGGTATAAGGCTGTTTACTCTCTGGTGCGATGTTTATTATACTACTGCAATGAAAACTAATGCCAAGCTGAGAAATATGCAAGAACGGTTAACTTGAAAGGTGCCTGAATAAGCCTCATTCGACGTGGTCCAGAATATGGTTTGAAATTGAAAACCCTTCAATATACCTGAATATGTCAACTGTATCCTATAAAACAAAGATAATTTAGGGCTGAAAAATATATGTTGATATGCGACATAACGCTGTTCGACAGAGGTAATATAAAAGAAGGCGTCAAATCTAGAGATCTTCGATTACTAGGGTTCGGTTATTTTTAGTGATAGTGTCCAAATCTGAGACTATAGAAACTCCTTTACTGACCAGATTCAGAGGAACATGGATTTACCACATAATTTAACGCATTAAGTAAAGTCATACTAATGCTCAGCTTTTAATATTGGCTATCACATAAACGTGCAAAAGTACACATTCACTTGAGATATCAGAACATCTGAACGAAAATTCGGTTGATGGCATGGGGAGTAGATGCTGCCGCAAGATATATTATATCAAAGATCGATCTTGTCCTCAATGAAACATTTTGAAAGGCGATACGTATGATAATAATCTTTTTTTTTCAACCAGGAGCAACGGGAAAAGATGAAATTAAGATATCATGGTGTTGTTGAAACTATAGTGCGAAAAACAGTTCATAGAGGCAACAAGAGTATCACAAAGACGAAGTGACAGAAATATAACATTAAACAATGTACTGGATATGATTTCGATGCAATAATAAACCAGAAGTGAAAACAATGTTTGCTAATGGACACTATTTTCTACAATATTATGATAGTGATGTTTATGTTGAATTAAAATGCCCATATATGGGAATATGCGGTCTCGAACGATCAAAGCAAACGATGGCATTAGTGAGTGGGATAAAAAAAACTTGTTTATTCTCACTTAAATTTATAATCATTACAATTTGGTGAGTAGTGCTGCCATGCTCCGGTAGTAATACTTTCAGTAAATGTTTATAACAACAATTTAAGGCATAATTTTATTCTACCTTGTTTAAAAACTGAAATATTTGGCTACCATGAACAACGTATATCAGAATATTAGATGTGGAATATATCTATGAAGGCTTACAATAGATGAAATCTAACTTACCCAAATACCAGCTATATCATAATAACGGATGGTACAGCCTAACGTTAAATGTTCGTAATGCGATATAAACGTATAAACTGCCAACATATTATACACACTTCCGTGCCTATTACATGCAGGTGGACTATATGTTTGTGTCCTCCTTTGCTATTATACAGAACATAATTTCTATAATACAGATTACTTGTAAAAAAACAAATTATAGAGAGAAAAAAAATGATATACTAATAGAATTCCAAACACTATAAGATATGATAGTGGTATTTTCGTTCCAGGCCATATCACTCATACAAAGTATATATTACCAAGAGAACACGAAAGAAGACGTTTTGCTTTTGTCGTACCTAATAAGAGACTGAAAAGAAGACGTAAATTCTTATAATTATCTCGATCGTTTTCGGCAGGCCTGATTTCGTTATTGTTTAACCCACTCATGAATTTCGAATATCATGAATTGTATTTGTAAATTATACTCTTGAGTGAGGAAGTAATCATGACAAAAGAATTCATTTTAACGACACGTTCATTTCTACTTGAATAGGCATTTCCGAATATAATTTGTAGTGTTCTCTTCTGATTTACTATTTTGTCAGTTAAGAGAAGAAATGAAAAATAAAGAATTATAATCAACTCACAAAACATAAAACGAGTGTATTATTTGCAGTAGGTTTACAGTGTTGGTTTTCAAGTCTTATAGTAACCTCGTCATTTAACATAAAATCTTGTCATTTAACAGCAAATCTTGTTTTCGTCTCCGCAATAGGCTCGATATAACTGGTATCAGTGGTTGAATGGTATTGTTTCAATTGGTAATAAATCCCGCATTCATAACATAAACCTCTTGTCACTCAAATGTTACCAGTGTTATTGGTACCTTAAAAAATATACATTGTTCCAATAAACTGATGTTGCGATATTCATTCTATTCCCTGTTGTTTGAAGTAGTTGCCCTTAATTTACACTACTACAACCCTGGAAACGGTATGGATATCTACATGGGTAACATTAATCTTACATACTTGCAAGGGATATGTACATGATTAACTGGATTTTTAGAGCGGTCAGTTATTTGCCTCAAGGCAGGACCTGATCAAGCATCATTATGATTAATACATGTTTACCTTGAATATTATGTCAGTATTACGTGATGTTTTAATCGACTGTGTATTATATATACCACTTTAATCGTGTACCGAGGTAAAACAATATGAAGTCCGATTCAATTGCGGTAAAATATCGATGCTACATGTTATAGAGAGGCAGCTTCGGTTATTGCATATATGAAATTAATATGTGTATAGCTTTCTAATGTAAACTCTCAAACCTTGGAATATTAGAAAAAAAATAGAAAGACGTTGAGAAATTATGTATGGATCGTTAACATTGGAAGTTCAAAACTAAAGTCGTGTATGAAAAACATTATTATATTTAAACTCATCATCCCACTGTCATACCTTCAAAGATGGTTTTCATTTTCGGCAAAAGGGTTTCAGTGTCGCAGAACAATGGGTAATCACTCGATAAACATTTAATTGACTTATTATAGAGTCAATAATAATAATTCTATTGGAAAAGCATGAACGTCACATTCCACTCCAAAATTTGACCTTTGTCCATAGAAAAAAAGGAAGTAAAATATGTTGCTTTAAATATAGATGCCTCAATAGGATGGTGAACACCTAAGTGAGTGGGATTCATTTTAGAGAGTGATGACTGATTGATCTCTGAAATAGGCACATGATAACAAAAAACATTGGGGGGGGGGGGGCATAACACCAGATGTAATCGTCCCTGATACTTGACTGGTGCTAATGTCATCGTCATGAGAATCACGAGAACAATGAAAGATAAAGTTGCCGACGGTAGGATTTATTAGCGAAACGTTGAACTATGCAACTAAATACCGAAAAGCATTTAGTCTGGTGCTTTACTGTTTTTCTCATGATGTGCCCTCCGAAGATGAAATAACTACTGATTTCTATCTGAATCACAATGTCACACATTTGTCAGTGAAGTGTGTATTCGATACATATAACAGTATTACTTTATTCGTACTTATTTTATCGAAATGTGATTGATGACTGGAACGTTCAATCGGTGGGGGCTTAATGCAGAACGTAAAGGTATATTAACTACATGCTGCAAGTTATTTCATCCGGTGCTCTAACGCTATTTTAATGAAATATATATTGCAAATATAGTAGACTAGATAAATTTGACTATAGTACTATAATATTATTATATCCTCTGAAATATATCAAGAAAAAAATCTCAGAAACACGTGCCATAGAGAAAAGCTATCATTATGGTGAAAGTTTAATATTTCAGACTTTGAGACAAAGGATTTATATTCAATGCAAGAATGTATTAGTAATGTATAGTACTTCATGACACCTCACGTATTTCTGAGGCAAGAAAAGTAGTATAAATGATACAATAAATGATGAATATACAATACGATTTCTATGATGTTTTTCCTCCAACATCGCCAAATTGCAACAAAACTCAATCTCGATAAAGTTCTTTCTAAGCTTATTTTCTTAAATTAATAAACCAAGATTTTGTAACAAAGATATCATCTGGATATAGTATCAAAGATGTGTTGCATCTCTATATTACAGGGAATAACAAATTAATGTTTGCGACAAAACTTTTTGCAAAAAAATCTAATTGTATTAGAATGTTTCGAAGCCGATATATTTACATGTTGAATGGATTACAAGATGCATTTCTGGAAAAAAAATTGAAATATATTATTTGTGTTTGTGTTTTCATAAGGTTTCATAGAATTAAAGCCGAATAGGGTATTTGCAATTAAATACAAATATTCAAAATAGCATATTGGAGGCTTTTGTATTGACATACACAGTAATACATGAAGAAACCTGACATGTGTACAAACGAAAATATAATCTTCTCACCTGCGCATTAATTTTCTGCAATAATTGGAAAAGTGCGTGAGAGAATTTTGTTTTCGTCATTCTATTTCATTTCGCTAGAGGTAAATATATAAGCATGTATGATTTGATGTTTATAATATATATGTTTAACAGTATGTTTGACTCAAACAAAAATCCTACACACAGCATACACATGCAATTATTTATATAATATATACATAGATTTCAATAGCTAAATTTAGAATACTCCGTATGTTGATTGCCCTAGCTAAGAGATGCAATTTATAATTCCTATGGAAGCCAGTCAAATCCTTGTATATCTCTAACGATCTTCACACAAACACATCTACCATTACCTAAATGTATCTCGGGTCTTCTGCTTCATCAAACATAAACCGATCTACACCACATACATATATCAGAACAGAAAGAGGCTGAATATCGTTAAATTTGGGGAATTTGTATTATTTAGTTTTGTCTCCCATATTCCAAGTTTAATGTTTAATTCCCACGGCAGATAAACATTAAGGCGGCTAATCGGCAGATTAGTTAGAGCGTGTGATAGAATGCCTTGCGTCATTTCTTCCCACACTGAGCTCTGAGCTCAAATTCCGTCGAAAGCAACTTTTCCTTTCTTCCTTACAAGATCGATAAATATAGTAGTACAAGTCGAGTAATGGTATCGATTTATCTTTCTTTTTCTTTTACAATCTTTCCCTTTCTCTCTCTCTCTCTCTCTCTCTCTCTCTCTCTCTCTCTCTCTCTCTCTCTCTCTCTCTCCCTCTCTCAATCGGAATCGGCTATGTTACACTCTAAGAAGGTTTGCGAAGGAGCATTCATAGCAACCCTTTCTCTGGAAATGGAAAAGTATTGAGCGAAAGGCTATCAAGCTCTTCTCATAGATACACACCCTCAATGCTACTGAAAATATAATATAATATATATATATGTGTGTGTGTGTGTATGTGTGTGTGTATATATATACATATATATACATATAGGTATACGAATGAAATAATAGACCACGTAATGTTTCGTGAAGCTTATATTGTATTGATCTATATAAACAGTTCGACACTCAGGGTCGCATTACTTTAAGTTTCACAGGAGTGACTAATACAGATCTAAGCATCTACAAGATCAGGAGTGTATCTTCTTACTCCTGTGAAACTTAAAGTAAGGCAAATATCAGTCGAAATGTTAGTGATGTTAGTAGATGTTAATAGATGAAGTCCTTACCACCTTTTGTTTAAAATTACTGCTTTCTAGCTTAAATCTAGCCTGGTACAGTATATGTAGTCAACACCAATACACCTGATGATGATCGGTGGTCGGACCGATCAAAATGTAGTGTAAATGTAAATATGGTAATATACTTTCCAATACTAAGGAAAGTTAAATCTTAATTTCAATCTAACTTGGCAGAAAAAATTATATTTTGGGGGAAAATGTGACGCTGTTATTCGAAGAATATTAAGTGCCTAACTAACATGAAATGGCATCAAATAATGTTTCAAACTACTTGCGTCATGTTTTATGTTACCTGGCAATACACAAGTGTAAATTGGTAACTTTTAACTAAACACTTTACACATTATTGTGAAGTGAATACAACCGACTAAATCGATCGGCGACTTCTTTAGCTTGTCCTGGTTATTTTATTTATTTGTTGTCCACTTCGTGCCTATTGGCACATGGGGCGATTTCTAGAAGAGATTTCCACTCAACCTTATCATCTGCCATTTTGAGGGCAGTTTTGAAAGACAGCCCCTGAGTTTCAGCTCCTTATCCATGGTTCGACGCCACGTCTAGTTGGTTTACTCCTGTTTCTCTTTCCCTGTGGTACCCATTAAAGAGCTGTTTTGAGTAGTGAGTTGGAGGACATGCGACAGACATGCCCAAGCTATTTCCATCGGCGTGCCTGTATTAAAGTCATGTCCTGTCCCCGTTCCTGTTCTCTGGTACAGGTCCTCGTTTGTAATTATGGTTGGCCATATCACGTTGAAAACACCGGTTCTCGTCCTGTGCTGATTGGGCATAAGTTACTGTCAACCATAAAGACGATTGAATTCAGAATCTAGAGAAAATAAACTAAAGAGTGGAAAAGAACTATTGTATCCTTGCTATTTCAAGGCCTCTTTGACAAAAAAAAAAATAAAAGTATATTTTTAATTTTAAACATTGATGTCGATCTATCAATTCATTCTTTATACATGATGCCTATGCAACAAGTTTCTTTATTTATCATATTATTTGTGCATCGAAGAATATTCTGTATTTTTCGAGAAGGGAATTATAGGAGTTTACTCTGAAATCCCTAAATAAACAAGAAATTAAACTCCCGATCAATGGATAAAAATAATGTTTGCATACGTATGCGATATTTGTAAGGAAATTTGTCACATTGTTAAAACAACCGTATATCTTGTTCCCCGTATTTTATAGCAGTTCCCGTTACGGAACAATGAATTTTATTTCGATATATCGTTTGGGAGAGAATTTTCAGGGATGTTGATCCATTCCAGTAGAGTGCAGAGCAGTGTAGTTTCACATAGAAAAAAAACATCATTGGGGATTACGATTTATATAACTTATCATTTCCAATAGTGAAGACAGAGAATGAGAAATCATACGAATGAGATAGAGAGATATTGAGTGATAGAGAATGATAAAAGGTAAAAGAGAATGACAACTAGAAGGATAAGAAAAGAGAGAGTGTGATTCGTAGACATTAAAAGTCAACAACAAAACAACGGATAAAACCAAGGAGGAGAGGATTTCATTAAAAGAAAATTCACTTAGAGACAGTCAATCGATATTTATACATCGTTTTGTTTGGTTTTCATTGTTTTAAGGCTGACAGATCACATGAAGGTCAAGAATAAAGCTCGAAAGCTTTTGTGATTTCGATAAAGTCAGGTTGTTTTCCATTTGACTAAACATACAACAAATCGACTGCCATATTCTATATTTATTTATTTATTTATTAATTTATTGTCTTCTTTCTTTCTTTCTTCGTCTTATTATTTTACCTTCAATAAACATTCGATACCATCCACTAGCCATGAAATAACATGACTTAATATTACATTTCTTTCATTTCACAAGTTGTTCCTTCTATTTTTTCTCTTTTCATAATATTGAATATTTTCTTTCTCGAAAACGTTGACTTTAATTTCTTTTATCCCGAAATAAAATCCTTATATTTCTTTCTTTATGTCTTTTCATCTGACGATTCCTGCTTTATCTATTATCAGTAAATTTCTCATAGTTTTTCACAATTTGTCTCGTAAACCTTAAATTGACACTTCCATTACAAACCCAATATACATCTATCTCTGTAATAATTCTATTTGTTTTTCTGCCTGCCTGTCTGTCTATCTATCTATCTATCTATCTATCTATCTATCCATCTATCTATTTATCTATATATATATCTACCTATTTACGAAGCATTCTATGTGTTGCGGATTTTCTAAAATGGAAGTGATTTTTCAATATCATTTTGTCGTGTTCTGGCAACTGTATCTGTCAAGATCAGATATCTCGATAAATATATATCCTATACGGTAAATTTAAGTTGTACATATGCATTTTCCATATACGTTATGCATTTTATCGTTTTGATAAAAACATCGCACAACACTCCTTTGATTATTAAGACAGTCATAAATGGTGTCAAATGTATTCCATTGTTTCAAGATGAGACATTTGGAAGGAAACTATATGACAGATTGAATTCATCACAGTTCAAGTCTAGTACTTAATTTATCGACTCATAAATGTGAATAGCAATTTTGATCCCGACAACATACGTACTCAGAACATAGATAGAAGTACCTAACTAAAACCTGTAAGTCAGTCAGCCGGCACTATAAACATTTTCCATTTCTAACAGCCTTTATTAATATAAGTAATCAAGCCATTCGACCTACTAGAAACAGAAGACATATATATCCCAAATCAACTTTAAAAGGGAAATCGGTATACATGTGCTAGGATAATCGGTATACATGTGCTAGGATAATCGGTATACATGTGCTAGGATAATCGGTATACATGTGCTAGGATAAGAAGAATTATGCCTATGACGGCGCTCGATCTTTTAGTAACATCAAAACAATATCGCCTCAGTCTTGCACATTCTGTTTAAATAAGAAAGAAACATATCAAATCATTTCATTTCTAAACCATTATAGCGGAAACTAGATGTGATCACCAATGGAACAAACAGTTGAATGATAAAATGTTGACAGAAAGAAAAAAGCAGATCAATACGCGAATAAACGCCTAGCGTAAATGATTTTAAATCGACAAATCTGTACCATATAGACCGTATGAACATGGAATAGGTAGGTTCAGTCAAGCATACAACTCACATGTATTCAAGCAAGCAAAACAAATACAAAACCTCACGTAAGCATACTGCGAATCACAACAAAACATTACACATGAAACCGGATATACCAAAATACAACTCGAACCGCTTAAAACATTTCAGGGAAATGTAAAATTTAATCAGTACACACGACATTCATGTATGAATAATCCAAGAAAAGATATTACAATGCCAACACAACACTCTTCTAATTTCAAATTAAACCTCGATAGAGCAGAACAACCCAATCCACCATGGAAGACTTATAACGTATATAATAGTCATGAATACACTACTACAACATACCATAAATAACACATGGACGGAAATAAAACACGATCAAGAAATAGGAATGCAACCATTCGAGATAGGAGCCAAACACGAATAATTAATGTAGGCACTATAACCAACTTCCCAACCATCCCATCAGACAACAATTTCAAACTACATCATCTTTAAACAATCCCAAATACAATATTTAGAGAAGATGTCCATGGGCAGAACGCATCTTGGTATAATAACAATGCCAATATCACAGGAGTAGACACAACAACACCGCAATTGAACTTCCTGTGTATTATTAACCACCCACCCCAACACACACAGGTGTCATGATATTCTAATTGATAGCTACTATCATAATTGCATTGTAAACTATTCTCCTTCTTCCCTGCCGCGCGCACCTGTATATCATCTTCATATCGCACGCAAACATTAACAAACAAAACAAACTCACATGTTTTAAACCACTAGTTGGAACCAGTTCCATAAACAAAAAGATATATGTCCAGATCTCTGAATTCAAACACACCACAATCACTAACATAGTAGTATATGCAAATATGTTTAATAAAACCATATTCCGCAAGGCAATATAAAATAAAATCTTAACTATACATCTTAAATATGCAACTTAATACAAACTAGCCACAACGTCGTACAAAGACGTCCAGCTTCACAAACAACAATATAAAAACCTACATCAACAATATATACATGGACATTACAACTTAAACAAAGAAATATCTACTTACGAAAAAACAAGACACTAGAGTAAAAATATTTATACGGTCGCAATCCTGCATAGAGTACATTAGAAAACACAAACATGTAATTTTCGAAAGAGAGTAATACGATGGTATATATTCTCAGCCTTTCTTACTAATAAAACATGGCGTTGGTCTCATGGTGTTGGTCTCATTGTGTTGGTCTCATGGTGTAATGGTTAGCACTCTGGACTCTGGACTCTGAATCCAGCGATCCGAGTTCAAGTCTTGGTGAGACCTATGTATTTTAGGCGCAGGCATGGCTGTGTGGTTAAGATGTTCCTTTCGCAACGACGTGGTTACGGGTTCAGTCCCACTGCGTGACACCTTCGACAAGTGTCTTCTACTATAGCCTCGGACCGACCAATACATTGTGAGTGAATTTGGTAGACGGAAATTGCAGAAGCCCGTCGTATATATGTACATGTATGTGCTTACGTCTGCGTGTTTGTGTTTGCCTCCTTATCTGTCTGTTTACCTCCAGTAAATTAGCGGTTCGGCAATAGAGACCGATAGGATACTTACCAGACTTGAAATACGTACTGGGGTCGATCTGAACGACTGAGAGCCCTCAAAGGCGATGCCCCAGCATGGCGGCAGTCCAATGACTGAAACAAGTAAAAGAATAAAGCCTTCCGAAATCTCTACAAAACGTCATCACATTCTCTTACACAGATCGAATGAAAGTCGCATTTCTCAGTCATTCACTCGACATAAGTAAAGAACGCTTCCAACACGGCATATCATTCTCGAAGTCTCTCTCCATATACATCGATTAGTAGTTCCTACCAAATCCACGATCTCCCGCTCTCATAATGACATCAACAAAGTACATACGAAAAACATCGAACTCATCCACATAAATATACCACACTCACACACACACACACACACACACACACACACACACACACACAGACACGCACACACACATACACACTCACACATACACACACACACACACACACACACTCACTCACTCATACACACCAATGGAAGTCAATCATACTAGAAATTAACTGCAACGTCTTTACAACATTTACCATGTGCATAAACAAGCTGATGATGTTCCGTTATTACAGCATTCCTTATGCTTAACACCAGGTTGTGTAACTAGAATGGACGCTGGCCTACACTGTTAACTTTGCCCAAAGAGGGAATAGAACTCTGCACGGAAATCTAATGAATCCCTCATTAAAACAACTCCGCTGCCGCTGATTACAGCGGTGAGCTGCTCATTCCCTGTGGTTCATATTTGCAGCCGAGTTGACAGTACCGTTTGAGAGTTAAGTGTTCTGGCCACGGAGACAACGCAGTGGTTACCTCTCGGCTATTCATTCACTGCCCTATCTATTCCACAAGTTGCTGTTTCGCGGATGGCCGAGTACACAGTGAACACACTGGAAAAATGTACATCTAATATCCTACGACAAATGACAGCGTGTTAGACTTTCTGTGTGTTCCTAAAATATCGGGTACGTATCATATAACAATTACTGTATCTGTCTATCGCAACCAGTTAGTTATGAGATTATTTCACATACACAGCAGTATCCTCAACTCTGTGTAGAAGAGACGTTTGATAAATTGAATGGATACAACTATCTGGCTAGTAATGTAGTCAATATATTGCCCTTGTTTATTCCAGTTAGTCGAGCGAATATGTGGTAAAACAATAGGATTTTCAATCATTGTACTGTGATAAATAAGAATTTATCACATTAGCACATGTCCTTCATTATTTGGGGCGGAAAGTTATAATGCGTTACAGAGAAATCCTATGTCAGTTAGATAATTTCTTGACTCCGGATGTATTTAATAGATATATGAAGTTAAATAGTGTAACTTATTTGTACGGCCATCTACGTTTCTACTTATATATTTGGAACCAACGAAGGAACATTTACGTGGTCGCTTTACCTGTAAGAAATAGCAGCCAAATATTCCTCAAATCATACAGTTTATAGAAAATCAAAAGAACATTACATAATGTAGACCTGAAGAATCCTAAAAAGATGGAATGGTCATGGCTGGAATGCCTTTTATTATAGGTTGATTGATCAAAGTTGACCTGGGAATTAACAACAAAACAACAACTTATGCATTTCATTCATAGTACTATTAATAATTATATCTACAATTGGTACCAGGCCTCATTATTAAAATGAAATCGCCCTTACACCTTAACGGTTCCTATTGTTACCAAGAAAGACTTTGTTTATAATGTACAGTATTAAGAACGATTGCGCCTCACCAAACCCATCATTTCCAGAATTACTACTATAGCCAGCATTCGTATGTCACATTCTTCAAATAACAATCAGACATGCATATCAGACTCAACTTGGCTGGATGTTACAACCAATATGTTCTGCTGGTAACCCACATTAGATGAATTAATTATAATAACTCAGTTTGACTTGAACTCAGTTCGATTATTATGATGTAGGATAAAACGGACTCATGGAAGAATGAACTGCGTGCCCCCTTTCAAAACCACGTTCAAGATTCTGGTGTAGGACAGTGGCGTCGCGATTGCTGATGGACGTAGGACTCTGCTAATGGTACAGGATATTAAGCACCTCCCTCATTGTACCCATGATGATGATGATGAGGATGATCTCTCTCGCAGTGGTACATTCGGAGTATCTATATAATCTGTATTTATTTCAAAACTATAAACGTCGATATGATCCTAAGTTTATTTGAACTCGAAATTATGGATACATCTACATGATTTCTTAACGATTGCTTTCTTTCAAGTGAGTTGTTTTCTTTTGAACACTTGTCAAATTCATTCCCTTAACTCACAGTTATTCTCTCTCCATCTATAGCATATACACATATATATCATATAAAACTTATATATCTTCCAACAGAATATTTTCGTCGGGATATGTTTTAGAATTGAAACAACGTATTAGACATACTAGTGTAAAGACAAACCCATTTTCTCTAGCTTTTTTTTCTTTCTCTTCTAAGGCATATTTTACACTCTTTCTCTTTATTTTTATCTTTACAGCATCAGCAGTTTTTTTCGTTTATGTCATGCCTATCAAGATACTGCTCAATACTCTTGAGAATGGTCTTGGGAATATTAACAATTCCACGTGTGGATCCCACTGGAAGCTCTAACGACAATCTTCTGATGGATATAACATCATACGACACAGACACACACAGAGACACAAATATCAAATATATATGTGTGTCTGTGTGTCTGTGTGTCTGTGTGTCTATGTGTGCATGTGTGTCTGTGTGCGCATGTATATATATATACATGTGTTTCTCTTTGTGCATGTATATAATATATATATATACATGTGTGTCAGTTAGTGTGTATGTGTAGGAGGGTGTATATACGTGTCAGTATTGTTGTTAATATTGTAGTTGATATTGTTTTTTTTTTTCTCTAATATTTGGAAACTCCATTGTCGTAGCTGGCGGGGAAAGCATATGGTCTTTCTATTTATTCATGTACGTATCAGATGTCCCAGTACAAACACAAACTGTTAAAGCTACTTTCAGATTTAACGAGTACAAATAGTAGAAACTTTCGGCACTCCCACGGAAGGAAAATAAGAAGGGGAAAAAAAATTGAATAATATCCACAAACATTAATACAGATGCAAACAATTATCTAATATCTAAGATGTTAAATGTTATGTATTTAATGAGTTTCTTTCATTTTTCCACATTGACACCAACCTCATGTGATTTCACATTAAGACAAAACATTTCTTTGTTATCGCTGATGGATGAATTTATTTTAAAAAAGTAATGTCTGCATAAATTCGTACACATCCATATGTACACACACACACATGCATACATACATACTTCAGTAATATATATGTCAGTGTGTGTGTGTGTGTGTGTGTGTGTGTGTGTATATGTGTATGTATGTGTAACTGTGTATATATATATATATATATATATATATATATATGTATGTAGGT
>JAOPJM010001042.1:507760-517947 GCA_027124095.1 Muusoctopus leioderma | reverse complement strand
GTAGTGAGTGTAAGGGTGAGTGAGTGTGGGGGTGGTGTGAGTGTGGGGGTGTATGTGTGTGTAGGTGTATGGTAGTAGGTGTGTGAGAGGTGCAGGTCGTGGTGGGTGTAGTGTTCATATATATATATATTAAATATACGTATTATTGTTTTCATTGGGTACAGAGAAAATTCGTGTAGTAAGAGTATTATAATCGATAAAATGTATTTCAGTAGGTTAACGCCATCTAATGTTTCATATTTGATCAACCGTCGTATGTATGAGAGTTAGAAGCAACGCCTGCAGTTTTTAAAGTAAGGACTGTAATGAACGAATTTATTCACAGTAAAATGTTTAGCACGGCACTCTCTAATCACTTCCATTGCATTCTTGGTTATTTAATAGAGGCTATATATCTTCAGTTATATCACTTATACGTTATTTAGGTCATCCATATTGCTATGTCATGGAGTGTAAGCTTTCAAAATTAATGATCTACTACAAGAGCGCACATCCATAAGAAATGCAATTATAGGTCTTATTAAAAGAAATGCCTTATTCAAAATAGAAATATTTCCCTTCACAATGGGCTATTAAGTACTTACTTAGATAAGCTATTTCCTCGCACAGTTTGTATACTAAATTAGCTCTTTGATGTAGGTAGATATGAGGGTTCTTTGAAGAAACTGAGTGATACGATGAATATTCTTAAGCTGATAGGATTACATGTTTATCGATTAAAACTATAACCAAAAATAGTCTATTGTGAATATTTCATACTTTATTACGTATTAACAGTTAATACTTTATTAAATAATTCATGGAAATGTTATTAATATTGTTGGTTTTAACTACTACTGGTAGTAACGTCTCTGATGCAGCTGGATTCGGTGTTTGCTATAACAATGTAAAGCCTTACCTAGTTTTGTTTCTCTGCGTTCTAAGTTCAAATCCGGGGAGAAATTATTATTCAATGATCATACGTAAACATCCCCATTGACCACTATTCCTTCTTAGATATTTCTGATATTTCGATTGGATAGAATGGAGGTTGTTGTATCGAAGTGAGACTGTGACATCGATTTCATCTGGTTTCGTAAATGGTGTGATTTCAACAGAGCAACATGTTTGAGTATGTATGATAAAACCACATTTCCTATGTGAAATCTTAACCGCTTTACAGTAGATTTTTTTTATCGTATTAAGCATTAAAAAATATCAACCATTTTTCTTTAGAAGATGCAATCTTTTACAACAGTGTATAATGAACGACAAAGGCATGCTCTATTGAGTTTAAAAATATGAACCTAAATGCTGTTCTGACATTAGTTCGGTGATCCATACCTTCTGTCAATCCCATCGCTATATCTTTCTTTAAAAATACGCCTTTACAATAAGGCAGTTTTCAAATCTTTTAAAAATATATTTCAAACTAATTTTAATAATCACATAGACTGTACGACTGGTATCTAAATAATCTGAAATACGTAAGAGTGGAATGAATGACTTGAAAAGTTATTGGGCTTCATGTTCCAGAGTCTTTTGATCAATATTAGGGACTTATTTAAGTTAAACAACATTTGAATTAGATTAAGTTTGATAATCGATAGGTTAATTTATGCCATCCATTTACATGTTACAACCAATCACAGACTTCAGAATATTTTGCAGAGTTTGTAATTTACTTTCTATTGTATTCACTAAATTTTCTACTGATAAAGGATGTAGACAATGGAATATTGCCATTCATCACGAATAATAAGAATTCTAGCAACGCGAATCTCATTCACATGAAAGCAAAAAAAAAAAAGTTGCATTCGTTTTTTTACAATGAAATGAACGTGGAAGGAATCAAATGTGTTAGACACGATGTCAAGCGTCATTTGTATGAAATCTAAACATTTCATTTCCCATTTCATGCATGTGTTGGCGTGAAATGAGTGAAAATATTTCCGTCTTTTTGACTTATTAGACCCGTAGTATTTTGTCTGAAATCTAGTACGGAAAGTTTTGGCGATTTCTCTACATGTCAGACTTGATAATTATTAAGCGACAAAATAATTACATTTTCATGGTGTGTGGTAGAATGATGGCGAAGTATTTTCCTAAGAAAAGTCACGATATTGCCATCAAATAAAATACAAGTTTTAGTGATATATTCTTCGTATACACTGCACTAGTGTAATCATGTCATTAGAATGGACAAGATGTTTCAATACACGCTATTAGATTTAATTCCAATGTCAGAGGTCAGATGATCGAGCTCCAACGTTTCATGTCAACAACGCAGCATTTCAATTTACTATTAAAACGCTTTACTCTCAACGAGCGCAACATTATAAATATGGTTGTTGTTGTTGTTGTTGTTGTTGTTGTTGTTGATGTTGTTGTTGCTGCTGCTGCTGTTGTTGTTGTTGTTGTTGTTGTTACAGCTGATGATGATGATGTTGTTTAGCCCCGCTCAACTCTGATTGAGCAGGCTTATGATTACAGTCATCTCAGTAATGTTCATACCATCTTTTAAGGAGTATGTATGAAGGACAACATTACATAGTGTGTCCGTTCTTTACTTAAAGATTATGTGGTGTGCTTCTTGGGAAATTTGGATGCTACTTCTAGCAGCTACAGTAGCTACGTAGAAGCTCACTTGTTGGTTCCGTTATAATTAGGAGTAGCTGTCTTTACTTATTACAAGATATACCAATGTTACACAGTGGCAACTCCATCAGTTTATGCAGCAGTTGCACTGTACATTTGACAAATGTTTTCCTGGCTTGCACTAACGCGTTCAGTTATCACGACTGGAAATATTTTCTACTTTTGATAGGAATCCTGTGTGATGGTGAGTTATCTATCATCTGTTTGCCACAAACGAAAACTAGATATACGCGTCACTCTATCAATCTAAAGTAATTTATTTTAATATAATTTGAAATTTATTCTTAGATTCGCCCTTCTAATCTGAAATTGTTTTGATTAATTTTGGAGAAAGTTCAAGGTACGGAGAAAATATACGATACAATATTTACGGTTATTTTCACTTTATTCAATTTCATATTTCTCAGTTCCTTAAACAAATTGAGCTAGGAAGGAATTTCTTAGTAAGGCAATCATGTTATCACACTTTCATGTGAGGGGAGTGTACACATAGATATGTCAAAACTTGTTCTGTTTGAGTTGTTAAAATACTTGTTTTCGTTACCCAAAAATTAGATTTATTGTTACTGTTTATTTGTAATGGCTCAGTGAAAGGAGGAATGCCTACGCTCATGGTCCTTTCTATGCCACCGTGACTGATGGAAGAAAAGAAGGATGTTTTCTTTAGATCGGAGACCGAAACTGAATGCTTGCAAGAAAATGGACTCTACAAAAAGTACCCAGGATCAGGTGGTGGTGTTACCACCCAAGAACAGGAGTGGTTCCTCCAACAAGCTTCCACACAATTTCCATCAATCAAAGTTAACCCACGAGGTTTTATACGAACTGAATCTATGGTAGAAGCCACATGTCCATGGTACCATGCAGTGGGATGGAACCTTAAAACACGTAGTTGTGAAGCGAACTTCTAAACCACGTAACCATGAATATGACCTCGTTGTACCATACCATATATGAGGAGGTTAATTTAATTGTTAAGTATATATCTTCCCTAATTTAGTATAAAATATTCTGTTAATTATCATTTTGTTCTGTCTTCAATGCAAAAATACATTTGAACATATAACTAAGATGGCGATGTTAATGTTTTCTATAATAGTGTTGGCTAAATATTGGGTGAAAGATAATACTTCATATTTAAGTATGGGGAACAATTGTCAAAACAGCAGTAATTACATTATAACACCAAAAACACTTATATGAACATAAATTAGATGAATAAGAACAAAAGCAATATTACGAATGTGTACACGTGAGATAGTAATTTTAACAACGGTGTCAAAGGTGAATTTGGTAGAAATGGTAATAACAAGTAAATAGCAGCAGCAAAAATAAATGCGTTCGCACGAGTCATATATGCACGGATATGAATATATCAGAGCATGATGGCTGAAAAAATACCGGAGAGATACTACTGTATGTCCGTAGTTCCCAAAGTAATTATACAAGAAATGCAAGTTGACCAAATGGAAATATTTTGCATATTATTAAAGAACTGAGACTACTAATCAACCACGTGAAAAGGGCTGTTTTGGATTAGTGAATAATGTAACTAGCATCCTATGCGTATTTGTTTCTATTATAAAGAACAAGTGAGGAAACACCTAATCGTGGTACGTACATCTCTTTATTGACGTTGGTATAATGAGAGGCACTGCAGAGGTGAATCCAGTGTGTTACGGCATTCTTGGAGATAGTTGCATTGATTTTTCGCGGTGGTTCTTTTTTACCAGATGAGGGAGAAATTAGAAAAAAGTACTTGGTCATCTGAGATACTTTTCGTTTAAAATATATTGTGACTGGTAATGTAAGTCATAGAGACAAGATATAATATTTATATTTATATTGAAGAACACAAATTAGGTTTTTAGGACCCCAAAACGAAAGAATTGTTGCAGTAACGACTAAACAGTTCCAACATTCAGCACGTAAATAGTCTCAAAAAGAGCAACACGAAACAAAAGTATAAAATGAAAATGTATGTCTACTAGATCCAATCTTTGGCGAGTAGTTGTACCATTTATTCTGAATTTTCACATGGAATTGTGTAGGCGTTATGCCCATTGGACATAGCTACTTATCCAATCATGTGTGTTGATAAATTCAATCTTTGTTACAACTGAGCAGCCGGTAATGATGTGGTCGATAGTTTATGCTGATTGCATAGTCTACAATTGATGTTAGTCTCGCGTTTTACTATTATATATTGATAGTTTTTGTGATTAGACATTGATTTTGTGCAGCAAAAACCACATTTGTTTTTCTTGTTGTGCTCATTCTAGAACTTTGGAACCATTGTTGTCTTTCATTTTCTCTTACTTTCTCTCTGTCTAGTCTTGTAGAATATTGGTCAATGGGATTGTTTTTCTTTAATGCTTTGCTGAGATTTTGTTACCTGTTGATTTGTCCTCAGGTAAAAATTTTTCTATCGTTCGTTTTAGCTTCTTGTTTGTAATTTATTGTTTTCTTATATACAGAGCTCAGTTTTTTGGGTTTTGTTTTTTGCTTTTATATGCTGCCGTATTATACGAATTAAATTATCATTCTTTCTTCTAAGTAGTTTCCTAGACCCACTGCGCTTACTTCGAAATGTTTTCCCGTTTGTTGTAGCACCTATTTTTCATTGTGTGTGTTGTGTGTGTGTGTGTGTGTGTGTGTGTGTGTGTGTGTGTGTGTGTGTGTGTGTGTGTGTATGTGTGTGTGTGTTATATACATATGTTTAGGATACTAGTTACATTATTCAGTCAGCAGTTTTGTGATTTTCCCCCGTAGAATTTTCACTTAACATGTAATTTATTATAAAGATGTAGTTTATGAGTGGAATGAGTAATGCATTTATATATGTGATCTCATTTATAGAAGTATGTTCGTCTTGTAATATTGGTCTAAGTCGTCAGTAGTACGCTTTTGTAATACCCTTCATTTCTGGAAGATGTATCTGATATGTTTTATCTAATCCTTCGTAATTTTGTAATATTGTCTCCAGTTCTCTGATTTCAGTCAATGAATCCAACTTAAAGGTTTTAGTTTTTGTAAATTTGACTCTTCTTTCTGTAGTTTTAGTGCATTTCTCTAAAAACACTCCCAGTTTAAATAACACTACTGAATCAAAATACAGTTTTAGTAGTTTCACAATCTAGGGTTAAGTCTCTTGTAAATAGTTTTAAAATATCTTTATAAAGGAGGTGCTTTTTAAATGTGTTAATACCATAGGTAACCATCGCTGATTTCATTCAGCTTGTTTGTTCATGAATGGAGAGTTACATAGAAGATTACAGACAATACGTCTACCTCACGAAGAGAGAGTGGTTGTGTGTGTCATCACACGACGAAGTGAAGGAAGCCGAAGTCGATGTATGAGACAGTATTTTCTCCATCGAGTAAGACTGGTTGTACAGTAATGTCTTTCTGCATGGTGAGTGTGATTCACCCCTCGTCCATAGCCTTGTACTGCATTACAGGCGCTAGCGCAACACAAGGATAACCATTAGTGGTATTGACAGCATCATTGGTCCATTGCTCGGTGTCATCTTTGTAAAGCAATATGTGTGTTTGGTATGTGCGGAGGTACCAAGGAACTAGATGTGGTTGGGTGGATCAGCATGTTACATTTGTGACAGTAAAAAAACAATTGAGGTATTTCTTCAGCGCCGGGTTGGAAAAACAGTGAAAGAAAGATACCAGCGGACAGAAGAAGAACCACCTTCAACAACAACAGGAAGTACTAGGGGCTGCTGCTCCAATAGAATCGCCATTTGAAGCTCCAGGAATGGCAGAAGCTACCAACTCATTCTCGGTCCCAAAAGCGGGTGATGCCGAAGGCCACCTCCCATCAGTACCTCACCATCCACCTGCGACGATGGGGAGTGAATTCGCTCTGGAGAGAAATAGAAGACCATTGCGGAGATAAAGGAAACAGAAAGAAGAGAACAAAGTCGATGTGAGAAAGTACAATGTTTCTAAAAAATCACTAAGGGAGTCATTCTCCGCAGGACGACATGGATTTCCCGGTCATGAGATTTAGCAACATGTTCCTCTGTTCCATGCTGGGCCTCTTCTAAAACAGATGAACGGGAATATGAGTGGTATGAGAAGGAATACAGAAGATAGGCCAAAAGTAGGTTGTTGGCGAAGACTACACCAGTAATTTAACATGGCATCAAAAAGAAACACACAGTAGACGTTGAATTCCTTTTACCATGGCCAACGCAAAAACAAATGCTAGAGTGGTCATTTCGGTGTACCCAGTTTCAATATAGCGAGTGGTAAACGGGCAGAGTCATGAGTTGCTCAGAACCAACCAAACTAACGGGTTCTACACGTGTGGGTCATCTACTTTGTGGTTTCATTGTTTAAATTATATCTTTCTTTAATTATTGTGTGTATTTATATACTTAGAGAATATACAGATTTCGAGTGTAATTTCGATTTATAATTTCTATTTATAATAAATAATCTCATGGGACAATTTCCCAAGGATGCCACCTGCAGATGGAGCCCCTGGGAAATATTCCCATGTCGTTAGTTCATGAATGGGACTGCAGAAGAGAATGTTTCTGGTGTCTAATAATATTATGTTTCTGAGTATCTTGATGAACGATTGATGTAATCTCACATAGATGTTTATCTATGATAGTTGTTTCTATGATTGTTATTCAAACAGGTGCAAACCTTAATTGGTTAGACCTCACATAAAAGGTGTTCCAGAAAAAAAGCCATCATACCTTTTATTTTTGTTTTTCAAACATAGTGTATCTTGAACTACATTATATAAAGTGTGTCGTCCAATTTTTTAAAGGGTAGGGTGATTCTTAGGAATATGTTGCTACTATTTATAACAGATTGAAAAAAACATATAGAGGTGTATTTGTTGGTTTGTGTTTCTGAGATAATATGCATTGATGAATATTTGATATTACACGACGATGTTAAAGTATTCTAGATCATCAATGGTAACAATTCTTGTTTCAGTACACATTTACTCCACTCAATTTCTAGACTTAATGGATACTGACTATGTTTGTAGAAGTTTATTTTACCATTTATCTTTTGTCAAGTATTATCTCCAAGTCTTTGTTTCTTGTTGTATTGTCTGCTCTTTGATTTCCAACTTATGTACTCTATATTTACAAAGTCTCTGCTGTAAATACAAACTTGCCTATGCATACAAAACAGCATTTTATTTTTGTGCTTAACATGTTATTTATATACAGTCTACATATATGTTCTAGTAGATATTTTACCATACGTATCTTATAATAGTTGTCTATGTATTTATTAGTTTTCTACTAAACTATGCAGCATATTTTTACACCAATTTTACGACATTAATTTATCTCCATAATAAGCATACACTATCGTACTG
The DNA here is from genome assembly GCA_027124095.1 of Muusoctopus leioderma. Lineage (NCBI taxonomy): Eukaryota > Metazoa > Mollusca > Cephalopoda > Octopoda > Octopodidae > Muusoctopus > Muusoctopus leioderma. Next base: position 509,945 of record JAOPJM010001042.1, on the reverse strand, counting down.
GAAAATACGATACAACAATAAAATAATACATTAATATAACTCATTATTTATTCTCTGTTGCACAAAAGCGCTTACAGCAACAACAGCCTGTATGTCTCTACGCGGTCTGTCTAGCGGCTAGAAATAGGAGCCAAATCTTCCTCAAATCAAACCATACTATAACATCATCTTATAAGGGAGAAGGAGAAATTGGATAATGTGGGGCCTAGTTAGCCCCAAAAGCCCTGTTTGCCATTGATCATAGGTACGATCGATCAAGATTGACCTAAGTCTAAACAACAGCAACAACATAGAAAACCGTAGCTTTAAAATGAACGGCAAGAATATCAGGAAGGAAATTATCGTTATTAGAAAGAGTAACTGGCCAATGAGGCGAGCCTCGACATGGTCACCCAACAGTAACTGGCCAATGAGGCGAGCCTCGACGTGGTCACCCAACAGTAACTGGCCAATGAGGCGAGCCTCGACGTGGTCACCCAACAGTAACTGGCCAATGAAGCGAGCCTCGACGTGGTCACCCAACCTGTAGTAAGCCTTCCTCAAATCACATTCTAATATCTTTAAAAAAGTAAGGGCAAACTGGGTGATGCAAACTGTCTGAAGAAATGACGGGATGGTCACTGCTGGAACGCCCTTGACCATAGGTCTACTCAAGGTTGTCTGACCTTGGGCTAAACAACTACAACAGATTAAGGAAACAAATGTAAAAATAAAAAATAAAAAATAAAAATTAAAAACAAGAACACCAAATTGACATCTATTAAAATAGCTACATCAAGATTTCCATTATTTATACTGTTATTTCACCGAAGGCTTGGTCTTTGGATTTTATTGTTCTGCATTCCTGGCAAGAAAGACAAAAAAATTCATTTTTTGTAAATCTGTGAACATTGTATGTGTCTGCTTCTTGATTTGTATTGTTGCTGTAGTTGTTGTTTAGCCCCAGGTTAAATATTATCGAGCATGAGAAAAATATCATAAAATATGTTTCAACATTGACCATATTTTCGGACATAATGCATCTTGGCGTACATTAACAAATGCGTCGTTTCTTTTACAAGACCGTAAGCTGTGATATCTGGAATATTTGGCTGTGTTTTTTTTGGATGAGTTCATGTGTGATGTGCCATATGTGTATATGTACGTATGTACGTGTGTGTGTTTGTTATTATTGTGTTGAAGTGCATGTTTAGAGATAACGTTTTATAATGTTCTGAGAACAAATTGTATTGATATTTTTTTTTACGAACCACTCCAGAAAAAGAAACCCCGGTCTCCCCAAATAAAAGAAAAACAGAGAGACAGACAAAATAAATAACAATTAAACGATGGAACTCAAAGAGGCTTTAAAATAAGAAATGTTACATAATTAAACATCAATGAAAAAAAAAAAGCATCGCCACTAGCTAATAATATACCATCATTCAACACACTGCATCAAGTGTAAATTGAAAACAGAAACAGATGTGGTCTAACTACTTGGTCCGGCATATTTGTGGTCTCGAGTGGAACACTAGGGGGAAAATTCAAAAAATAAACAAAACACTGTAGTAATGCCATTTTTGTTTTTGTTGTTGTTGTTTTTGCTTCTTCCTAAAATGATTCATACGGAGGAAACAGTGACAGCTTTTTTAAAGTTGTTGATCATAGACAATGAAATAACTACAGACAAATGTTTCATTGGCATGCAGTGGCTGACGTTAGACTCTCCAGTCGAGTGAAGTTAATAAAGAGGGGAAGTGTTGCTGCAACCATGGTAACGAGCGACACAACGAGGAAGCCTCTACGTAGCCGATTGACGTTTTAGAAATAGAAGCCAAAAGCCAAATCTCCCTTAAATCTTACTCTAGTGTCTTCCGAAAGTAAGAAGTGCACATTGAATAATTTAGTCCCCAGTACAATGTGCTTGAAAAACAAATAGAAAAGATGGTCACGGTTGGAGTGCCTTCGATAATAGGTTTACTCGATCAAGAGTGACTTGAGACAAAAGATGAAACGAGAAAAAAAACCACCACCACCATCACCACCACTACCACCTCCATCACCACCACCACCACCACCATCACCATCACCATCACCACCACTATCTAGACCGCCACAACCACCAACACCCCCTCTCCATGTGGAACTTAATATCAGTAATTCATCACGGATCACATGATGAGTTCAAATCTTACTATTGCAG
>JAOPJM010001042.1:241448-253159 GCA_027124095.1 Muusoctopus leioderma | reverse complement strand
ATAATAAATGTGTACATGTATATATAACACGTTTGTGTACACCCGAACGTGCAACGGCACTCGCTGTGGGTTTTGTCCTGGAGAACAACTTTTCCCTACATACATTTGGGTTAATGACGTCATTGGATTGTCAGACTCCGCTGTTTCGGCGTACGTTTCGTCTTCACATTGACGGTCATCTGGGTCTAGATAGGAACTTATGTTCCCTTATAAAATCAACAAACAAAATATTTGCTGATGTGTGCAGAGGCCTGTCAGGCTGAAATTATAATAGTATAAGGACACGAAACAGCGGAGATCAAAATATAGATGTGTACATGTATGTATAAGACGTTTGTGTACACATCTTTACCTTTATTTTGACCTCTGCTGTTTCGTGTGCCTATACTGTTTAAATTTCAGCCTGGCAGGCTTCCGCATACATATCAGCAAATGTTTTGTTTGCTGATTGTATAGAGAAACAGAGGTTCTTATCTAGCTCCAGATGACTCGTTTGGTGTCTGTCACTAAAGAGGCGAAAATGTGGGTATACAAACGAAAGTACGCAGCACTCAATATGTTTCGTAGAGTTTATATTTATTTCTATAAACAGTTTCGACTCAGGATCGCATTACTTATAGTTTCAGAGAAGTGAGCAAATACATCCCTGGACGTGTGGATGCTTGGTTCTGAGTAAGAAGACTTTCTCACCATATAAATGAGGGTGGTGGTTGTTAGATGCCGAGTGAAGCTTGTAGAAGCCATTCAAATAAGACAAACAAATCTATTATACATAACAGACAGGAATTAAACGAAGCCTACCCGGCTACCATTTAACACAAATATTGACCAGACGTTCTCCATGTGCATACATGAAAAGAGTCCTGGAAAAGGACTACTCATGGAACACAATGTTTCGCTCCAATAGTCACACATTAACAACGTCTTTGTTGTTTTAAGACTTATACGCCAGACACGGCAGCGAAGACAGACGTCCACCTTTTCTTTCCACTCTTTGGTAAGGGGTACTTTTACCAGAAACATTAGGATTATTAAATATATTTAAGTTAAATGTTCAGTCTTTGTTCTTGTTCTTATTTATATTTATCCTTCACCCAACTGCATTCCCGTGGCTCTCTAAGTCATCGTTTCCCTTTTTATATATTCCGCCAAACAACAACACATACATATATGTGTGTCTGTCTGTGTGTGTGTCTGTGTGTCTCTGTGTGTGTGTGTGCGTGTGTTTAACAAAGTGTGTTAATTGTGGCTATATTATAGTTGCTTATCGTTGCCGATGAAGACGATGGAAGAGACGGATAAAATATAATTCTCTGGTGTCAAACATTTCCTTTTTATTTACGTTAATTATAAATGACTGAGCGCAATGTCTCAGAGTGTGTGCTAATAAGGAATAATTACAGTTTGAAAAGATAGAGTAAAAATTACAGTTTCATATGTATTTGTGTGTTCAGCTTTTATGCGAGTTCACATGTGTCAGTGTTCGAAGCAATAGTTTTTATGTCTTCTAAGTGTTGAATAGAGAGGAAATTTATAAAGCATGCTACAGAGAGGTATCGCTCCAATATAAACAGTTCATGTGTATGTGAAAATATAAATTCAATATCTATGTCTCTCTCTGTTATGTGTATTACTGTAAATTCAATATTTGTGTGTCCCTTTTGTGTTGTGTTGCTACAATAGATTCAATTATACGTATCACTTTTGTCTTGTGTTTGCTATTGTACGTCAGAGGAAGGAAGAGAAAGTTAGATAGAGAAAGAGAGATTGAGTGAGTGTTGAATTCCATCGTGTCACAACGCTATCAGACGTGGAATGGAGTACGGTAGTGAACAATCCAACTCTGAGAAAATGGCTAAGAGCGGAACTATTTATAAGAATCTAAAGATTCGCGAAAGGGAAATCATGTGATAAACATTATTCGAGAATTGTTGTTTTGACGCGTACATTCTTTAGTTTCGGCGACGGTCCAGTCATGAAACCACCACAGGTGGTGATTGGCTGGAATATGGTGCAAAAGCCGAGGTTACCAGACGAGGTTTGCAAGCGTTATCTTGTTTAGCCCCAAAAATGGAAATTTCGTTCACCAGGCAATAGCTCAATAACTTAATATGGAGAATTCGTTTCTCAAACCGCAACTTATGTCCGCACACATATGCGTTTTCACACACACAAAAATAGATTACAGTCTATGTTTCGGAAAATATCTTGCTATGACAATGTTGTTTTACCTGAGAGTCGTGTGGTTTCACTGGAGCGGTCTGTCCCTATATTTGTGTAACTTGTACTTCATGTTGCTTACTTGGCTATATCTATACATATAAACATGCTGAAAACCATCCAGTTAATCTATAGGAAAACAATCAAGTTGGCAATGTTTCAATATGTACAATTTCGGAAAGTGTATTTATACCTTATCAGGAAGCACCAGGAATGTAGTAAGTATTAAATGTAAAGAAGTAATGTAGAAAGATATATAGGCGGATATAGACATAGATAAATAGGTTAATATATATATATATATATATATATAGAGAGAGAGAGAGAGAGGGGGGATTATTTTGGAAGAGGCTTTGATATGGGGTTTCTGGGAATGTATAATCATAACATCACAGTTTATATTTAATTAATAAAATAGATGAAGTGTAAAGAAGTGAAGACCACTAGGCACCGAATATATAATATAAAATTCAATTTCCTTTCCTCCATTTTTTAATACAAATATCACTAGCGTCCTTCACCTCCTATACCCAACGATAATACCGCGACTTACTTATCCATCCGTTGGACTATGATCTCCATTTACTAAAACAATCTATGTAATGAATAAATAAATATACAAATAAATAAATAAATATACAAATAAATAAATAAATATACAAATAAATAAATAAATATACAAATAAATAAATAAATAATTAATGAATTAACTAATTGCCTTGTTTTTAGGTTTTACCTTTAATGAATATGAAGCTGTTTCCATCCTGAATAGTATTACCATCTTGCGAGCAAACTTAAATAAAATAGCTTAACAATTCTCTGAAATCATATCGATTTTCTTTTCTCTATACACAAGGCTGTATCATATAGTGAAAGGTACGTTGTTTAGCGAATCAATCGACGCAAGTCTATTACTCTTACAAAGTTATCGAAAACGGAAGGATAACAGAACAAAGTTGATTCGATTTAATATTTGCCCTGAAAATAGAGGATCAATACTACAATCTGTAAAGCGCTAATGTTTCTGCCTACTAAATTACATTAGTATTGGCAATAAAATTAAACAGATAAACTCCCTATGAACTTCGAAATTACATTCAGCAAAAATTTGAGGAACCGAGTAACGTTTAGTTTATTGGAAGCTTCTGGCAAGGCGAGGCTGGGTGAGGCGAGACATCGAACACGTTTCATTTTGTATTTGCACATTATTTATCCTGTTAAACACCTTGAGATATGTCTGAACATCATACCTTCTGTTGGAAAGCCTCATGAATATTTATTTTCATGTAATTTCATCAAGGATGTCCTTGTATTTATTTGAATCGATATTCACATAATTATAGACAAATAAGAGCGTAAACAATTTTTCAGAAGCATAGAAGGTATATTAAAACGCATTTGTAACAAAACTAAATCCGGATGTGTGACATGCATGACTTTTTCAAGACCATTCCTGGCCCACGGGACGCGAAAACGTTACAATCAGCCTAAACGGCATTGTTTGTCAGGACCTTGTTCGCTATAGAGTAATAAGTTATGCATTCGTCTTGTTCCCAGTACTTCTATGATAAGGAGTATGACCTTTACATTCATGTACCAGGGTTTTAGCAGTTCTCGGGGGAAAGTCGAAATACGTTTAAATATTTCTCTTTCTTTTTATTCATCTCTGTTATCATGTGATACAGCATAATCTTTCGTGTCGTAGACATTTTTTTCTTTTAAATCTGTATGTTGATGTCTGTTACTTGTGCAGTCTCGTTCATGATTAGTTGTCAGAAAACAATTACACTGGATCTGATAACAATCACTTTTAACGGCATTTTGGTTGGAAATAGTGTTATTATTCGTATAACCATATTCGAGAAGCAGCTGTTACATTCCTATTATACATCAACGCTATATTTAACACATATAAACGCTGTAAAACAAAATTACGAGTTGTGAAAGAAAAACAATTAAATAAGAGGAAATATAAATACAAACGAACAAGTTATTGTTGTAGATTCATAATACACAATAACAAGATCCTAAATACTCATAGAAGGAATACTCAATGAAAATACAACGAAATAACCAATTACACAAAGACAACACTGACCACAAACTAATGAAAGCATTACAACATAACACAGCACACACACAACATATAAGACTCCAGAAAATAAAGAAACCAACACAACAGAAACGACCAAACACAATAAATGAGTCCTTAAAACATAATAAATATTCTACAGATCGCACCACACAAGAATCGAACAAGGCATTACAGCAAAACAAATACATACTCACATAAAAAAATGAAACTAAAATACTAAATGACGATGAAGATCATAAATAATCCTTATGAAAATATTCAACCAAATACACAGCCTTAAACAAAATGTAATGCCCGTACACCAAATACACAGCCACAACAAAAATAATTCCCCGTACAATTCACAACAAGCAGAATAAAAATAAGCATCACAAAAGAACAACCTGAGTTATTATATTGCGGAGGACATAAAATAATGCAATAAAGAAATTGAATATGGTTCAACATAAACCCCTTTCTGGGGCAATACACGAAAAAGTAGCTCCACGAAAGAATATATAAATACAAGACCGTACAAGACTAAATATTATTGTTCTTCAGATGAGACCCCAGACTTTTCTAAAGTATAGATATAAGTGCTATGTAGGGTGTTTACAAGCATGTTATTATAGGCCTGTTGATTAGTCTAACATTAAATGTATCAATAAAGAAATATATATATATATATATACACGTATATATATATATATTTATATATATACGTATGTATGTATATGGTAAGGAGTCTGAAAGTAGATAGTCAAGATAGTAAAGACTCCGGCAAAAACGGAATTCAAGACTTTTTATTTAAGACCTCAGAATTATGTACTCAGATTTAACAAAGTACCTAGCTTAATGTCCAACAGAATGTGTGCCATGACGATTAACCAAATGGAGACATGTCCTTATATTGAATGATAAGTCGAAATTTACTGATGTGAGCATTTAGAATCCTATAAAAGAACATGCTTGCATGTTTTAGAATGCGTGATGTTTTCAGCATTCTTTAGAGAATTTAAAACCTGGTGAAAAGAGCTCGAATTGACCTATGGTCAAACATCACTGGCTGATATTGAAAGAAGCATTTCAGTATCAATTTGTTGTTGCTTCGATCGTGATATATTATATATTACAAAATGGCAAACAAATGTACGACTGTTAAATATCAATGATAGGACTAAATAATTAAGTAAGGAAAAATTAAGAGAAGTGGATAAGAGCAGCCAGGAAGATCAATGGCGTATATATATATATATATATATATATGTATATGTATATATATATATATAGAAGGTGAAAGCATACAGGATTCCAGAAGCAGCAGTAAATAATTTCAAATATAATATAAAAGGGACGTTCGAAAACTGGACAGAAAATGTTGCATTACATTTTCAGTTTCTCAGGACACAGATTTTCTGAGATAGGCACGAGATAATTCATTTTGGAGGTACGCGTATAGTCAATTATATCGACATCAGCACTTGACTGGTACTCATGTTATCAACCCAGTAAGGATTAAAGACAAAGTCAATCCGGCGATATTCGTACACAAAACGTACTTGGTTGTAACTAAATACCGCAAGGGATTGTGTTTCCACTGCTCTACTGATTCTTCCAACCATTGCTCTGCCCGTGATAAATAATATTGTTATCTAACTTAGATATATACTACAACATATTTTCAAAGTTCTACTTATCAACATTTTTTTCTCAACCACCAGCGCCGCTGTGATATGTCCATAACTAAGAACCTTTCAGTATCTAAATGACACTATCTATATAGCTGAAAAATAAAAATCATGGCTATGCGATACTAAATGTCGCTTGATTGCTGATCAAATCTTAAACTAATAGGTGCTTCGAAATATTTCAGTCAAATGTTGAAATACGTTTCAGAACGTCTTTTGGAAAATATTGTTTTTCACCGAGTTAACTATCCTTGCTTACAGTACATGCAGATAAATACTTCAATTTACGTGTATTTTGTCTCTTGATACGTTACAATATTTTAGATTTCTAGTGAGTAGTAATGTATCTAAACGATTTTCAGAAGACATTTTTCGTGGGTTTGCTTCATCTTTTATACTTGTAATTCATCGTTCCCCTTGACCTAGCAACACATTATATACCCATGATAAGACAAGTTAATGAACACACAGATAATTCTAAATCGTCTGCATACATTACAAAGTATTAGTTAACTTACATTACTGAGTTCGATCCTATCAGTATTCTACATGTATTAATATGCCGGAAGGAAGAGAATAGCTTATCGCCTATGTACGCTAGGTTGAAATCGGTTCAGCAAGCGTGAAATGTTGAACTCATGTGAGTGGTTGCAGTATATATATATATATATATATATTTATATATATATATATATATATAATTGATAGCAGGAGGCAGTATTAATATTATGCAGAGTATCAGTATATAGAAAAAAACTGATATTCGGGCAAAATGGAACGATTAGGTTTTATATAAGTAACATAACACCTTGGAGATTATTAAGATGTAATTAGAAAAGCCTGCGGTATGTTATGGCAAAATGTACAGTAAATGAACTCTTTATGGGTGATTACGTGTAATAATATATTTTTCTTCCTTGTTATTTTTGATGTTGTTGTTTGTGTGTTATTTCTCTTTATATGTTGTTATTATTGATTAATATTATAATGTTGTTTTATTCCTGTTCCTGATTACATTCAATTGTTTTAACACAAATTGTTGTGTGTTTTTTCTTTCCTATTTATAATTTTAGGTTTTATTTTACAAACTACTGGAAGCTATTGTCGGGTTGATAATTTTGATAACATATTTGTTGGAATTTTTTCCATTAAAGAATTGCTAAAAGCAGGTATAATCGGAACAATATTGCTTTATATCTTTAATGTATTTTCTATCTTAATTTTCGTCTTTTTTTTTTTTCATATTATCATTTTGTTATTTTTGCTTCCAACTGATAATTCTTCTGAAGGGAAATGCTTCTGTTTTGATGACTGAATCATGCATTAATGAGTTGTTTGAATTAAACCTCGTTCCAATTTGACAGTTATCCTTTTCCTGATGGGGTTTTTTTCACAAAATCTGTTGTAAGCCTTCGCTGAAAAGCTAGTCTTGAAACAAGTTAATTAAAGAAAATTGAAATTGTGTGCTTCTGTCATTGCAAACGCATATCACAATATCCATCAATATGAAATAAATATATATATTTTATCCCTTGATTTTTTTTCTACTTTTGTATTTAAATTTGTTTCCTCTATAGATTTATACTTGTTTTTCCTAGGGCTTATAAAATAATTTCTACAGTCATGGAAATGATTTAAACACAATTACTCGTGTAAATATTTGCTTCTGTTTACTGGAATTATTATTATTATTATTATTATCATTACTATTATTAGTAGTAGTAGTATTTACGATCAAGCCCACATTTAAAGTAATCCTTCTTTAAAGGATGATGCTGTACAATTGCATTTGTGCATCATTTTACAACCGTGTTCCTTTTATGCATCCATTTGTTATATGTTGTCTAAATAAACATTCATATAAGAGTAAAACAATGAACCAACCAGCACTTCACTTGAATATGGTCGATAAAAAAAGGGCTACCTGTTCGAATTTTTGTATTTGCAGTCAAATATATTTTCCCATTAATTTCTGGTGAATGGTTTTTCTCAGAACAACTCTTAGTGGAGTTTGATCCTACTACTTTATATAGACGGCGCTCCGACCAATGTATATACTGATACAACAGCCAAACCAGACGTCAATGAATTTCTGTTTATGTTTATTGGCTAACGGAATTAAGCAAGAAAATAGCCCTGGTTCAATATGTGAACGTGATATGATTATACTCTATGACACAAGAGAAATGCTGATGAGAAAGCTATTGGCGTCACCCATCATTTTGCTGCTTCGTTAAAATATACGATATTTCTGCACTTCTATTGTTTTCATTTCTTTTTTTCTCGTCGTTTTTTGTTTGGTTTCTGATAACTTTTCACTGAAATGTTGTTTTTTTTTTACCACTGTAACGCAATCCTCTAGATTCTAGATTAGTCTTCAGTACAGATTATACTTGATCCATGATTATTACTTGTGCTTAGTCCGAACGGAATATCATATTTTACCCACTTAGGCACCACTAATTGATCCTTCCTAAGAGAATTCATTTTCCAATGAAGGAGGCTATATACTTCTAAGGCTCCTTCCCAAAATGATAAACCTGGGAGGAAGTGAACCCACTATTACAAATACAAATGGATAGGACACTCTTCAATTATTATGTGCTTCTACTGTTTATATTACTCATGCGAACCTCGCAGTGATAAATATAACTGATAGTTGGTTTTTATATATATTTTAAATGAATGAACATTAAATCTGGTAATTTTTGGATTATAGGTATTTTTCTTTGCTTATTTTGTTTGTGCAGATAAAGTGGCTAAGAAAATTCAACACTTCTTTGTTGTAAAAAAAACAAATTCAACGTTTACCTCATTCTTCTTGATCTATGATTACGAGTCACTCATCGACCAACGGTGACACTAAGACGGTGCTGGACCGAAGAACCTCTCTAAGATAAATGGTCAGGATCATCAAGTTCCCCAAGTGTATTACTGCTTAACACCTGTTTCACGGCGTCCACTATTTATATCAGATACATTAGTAGAAGTATGATGAGATTAACATTCCTAGTATATTACTGGTATATATATTAGAGAGTTAGGAGGTGACGAAACGCAACGTTGATGTCGTCAGATTTTGAACTCAGGCGCAAGAGAAAAGACAAAACGAAATAACGTAATGAGTTTAGTAGGATCTTTACCCTTTTGTGTGATCTCACCACCAACATTCCTCTGTAACAATACATGACAATGAAATACAATATCGCTGGGTGATAACACAAAGGTGAGATAGAAAGAGAGAGGGGGGGGAAGAGAAGGGGAGAGAGATTGGGAGATGTGACAATAAAGAGCCAAAGACATCGTTAATGGATGGCCGAAGAACATCAGAAGAAGAATAATGATGCTTTCCATCATAAAGACGACCGCTTGGATGAAATAAGCATTGAAAGAAACATTTATTTTTCTATCTCACACGCATTTTCTCATTCATTCTCACTCTGTCCTTCAGACTCACACTCTCTATTACTCTCTCTCTGTGGTCGTCTCACTCTATGCCCCCCCCCCTCTTTCTCTCTCTCTCTCTCTCTCTCTCGCTCTATTCTCTTCTTTTTCTTTGATAATGAAATCTCTATTTTGAAATACGCCGAAGCACTACTACGACTATAACAAACACAGCCACCACCGACTATAATATCATCTTCTCCATCTCCACCACCATTATCATCATTATCACCACCAACACTACCACCATCATCGTCGTCAACGCCATCACCACTAAATCTAGCATCAATAATCCACACAAATCCCACCACCGTTTATGACGTCACCATACCTCCCACACACATACACACACACAAACCATTGTTTCACACATTTACGAGTATCCAGATGATAAATTCTTGGATGATGCCGAGATGTCGCTAACTATTTCATCATCGCTTCCTTAACACATCTACGAAAGAAATTGCCTATCATATAACAAGGCCTTTTCACCGTCACCATCACCACCATCAAGATTAGCATCATCAACATCACCAGCATTACCAGTAGTAATAGAAGTGGTGGTGGTGGTGGTGGTGGTGGATGTTGTAGTTGTACCATTACCACCACTACCACCACTACCACCACCAACAACTACAGATCAAAAGGTAGTGTAAATCCCGTTTTTATATTTTAATCGATGTTGTCAAAATTGCATTCACGTATCTATTGTCACATCCAAATCCCACCAGCACTACTACAAACCACCTTCACCATTCGTAGACGAAGTACTACAATGATGATCTTCCTCCCTCCCCCTATTCTTCATCATCATCATCATTATTATCATAATTGCCATCATCGTTATCATCATTCTCATCACCCTCCCTCATCATCATCGTCATCGTCATCATCACATATTTAGTATTGATGATAGAAGTAATAACGATTTCTAATATAGGCAAAATGTCACACATTTTTGGGGGACGAAAGCAATCAATTAAATCGATCTTATTTTATTGACCTCAGATGGCAGGGATTTGAACTCACAACATAAGGGCAAGTAACTAAATGCCGCTAGAAATTCTGTCATCCACACAACCGATTCTGCCAATCCCTGACACTAGTAACAATTGTTTCTAACATAGGCACAAGGACAGAAATTTTAGGAAAAGGGGTACGTCGATTTCACAGCTAGTTTGTCTATCGACCCCGGAAGGATGAACGGCAAAGTTGACTTAGGAGGGATTTGAACTCTGATTAATAATAATAACAAAAATAATTATTTCTAATATTGGCACAAGGCCAGAAATTTTAGGGGAGGAGTAAGTCGATTAAATCGACTCCAGTACTTAACTGGTACTTTGTTTATCGACCCCAAATGGATGAAAGGCAAAGTTGGCCTCGGTGGGGTTTGAACTCAGAGCGTAGCGAGCCGGAACGAATACTGCAAGGCATTCTGTCTGACGCGCTAACGATCCAGCCAATCCACCACCCGTATAATAATGTCAGCTAACCATTAATATTTTCCACAATCAACGCATTAACCCTACTATGGTTATTTCTGTTGTTGAAAACATTGCAAAGAATGAAAGCCACATTTCTATTACTTACATATATGGTCATCACCTTTGTACAATTAAATTATCAAGTAAATGTCATTTCACGGCGCCACTCAATGTAGTTTTAAGAACATTTCTATATAGCAAATATATTGCTACAATACCAGTAAGTAATGGCGAGGGCTATACATCCATTAACGAAGCCTAATAATGTAGAAATGTTCGGAGTTGTTTCCCTTTCTTTCTCGACCAAAGAATAATGCTAGTTGTCCCTGTGTAACCAATCACCGTATATATTAGTACTGTGGTTATTTGTGATGTTGAACACATTGGAAACAATCAAACACATCTAGTTTTGTTTCGTTTTTTGTTGTTTTTTTCTAGATGGATAAATATAAGTTTCTGTGTGGTTCTAACTACCATGAAAGTTGATTGAAATTCACCTAATTCGAAACCGCGATCCTTCATTTGTCAGACCCGTATGTTTTCACTTTGGGTGTTACGAAAACAAAAAAACTACAGTCGTCACTCTCAATCGCGGCGGATGATTTGGTATCACGTATCGTGCTTTCCCTCGTGGTGTTAGGTGTCCATATTGTCGCGAGCAAACACAGACAGACACCCTCTCAACCTTCACACCGGTGACCCAGCGGAACATCTAGGATGTGACAGCTGGGGAGAGAGAGAGAGAGAGAGAGAGAGAGAGAGAGAGAGAGAGAGAGAGAGAGAGAGAGAGGGGTGCAC
>JAOPJM010001042.1:54115-65545 GCA_027124095.1 Muusoctopus leioderma | reverse complement strand
ACCTTGGTAACCAAATAAACTTGATCCAAAACTCCGTCGCTCTTCTTATTATTTATATATATATATATATATATATAAACAATAGAGCTGAGGGGGGAAATTCCACTGGGGAGTGTTCTGCATGCTAAATACATATAGGTAAAGTCTCACATATATAATGCAATGACTAGGAACGCTTCGATTAACTGAGATTATCCTGGAAATTAAAAGGCAAAAGCACTCTGAAGGGATATTTAAATACAACACATAGGCTAGATAATAGTATTATCAGTAATATCAGCTAATCAAATTTTGCGAAATAAAGCCGTTCACTTAGGAGTGGATCCTGGAAAACAACGTACATGCTTCGATCTTGATAGATCTAATACACCTCAGTAGGCTAACCATAGAAGTGATCAATATATATATAGACATAGGGAGAAAGTAATCACACTGATTATGAATATTAGTTATAGCACTGATGGAAAATACCCTCTAGAGAGCCTGCCTTCTGCATGTTAAATACATATACGGCAGTCTTTTATATGTTATGTACTATAGTGAGTTGAACAATTTCGATTAACTGGGATTTTCGTTACAATTAGAACGCAAGACCTCTATCGTGGGGTGTGGTGTAAAATCAAAAAGCAACACGCAAAGGACCAGCCTTTAATACGACAAGGACCGCTCCTAACTATATTATCTTAATTTTCCAAAATTGTGAATTATCTGATATTATTGGCGTTACACACATTGCTTGTTGTTTTTTATAGATAGACGGAAACCTAAAATAGTCTGTGAGCCAGACCCCCAAAATTGACCGGTCGGTACCATAAGATGGAGTAAGGCTCATTGTGATTTTTAGCAGTTATACACTGCTATCACTTGTTTTTAAATATCACAATGAGCCTTACTCCATCTTATGGTACCGACCAGCCCCCCTTGGCTCATAGCCTAAACTCTAAAACATTTTGCATATAGTTCTTGATACAATTGCAGTCTAGGCACTGTTATATATGTTATCATATATAGGCAAAACTCCATACCAATATATTATAGTGTTGTATTTCATTGATTGTTGTCAATCTCGTCTCCTAACTTGAATTAGATTTTAAAGGAGTTTTGTTCTCCACTTACGCAACTCATAATCTTAGGAAAGCTACATATTCATATCTTCATCTAAATAAAGATTACTTTGATATTGTGATTTCACTTGAAATCAATATATTTGAGAAAAGCAGGGCCAATATAAATACTTTTCAAACAACAGATTAAGTGAGATTCTATGATATTTCATAGATCTCTATACTTTAAAATGTTTCTCTTCATCTGCCGGAATAATTTTACTACAAAACTGCTTTTTTAAAACAATATATAAGCTGTTGTAAACATGTAGTACGTTGTTGATCGTGATTTACATGACCGTCCAATATTAAACGGATGGTTTATGAGTTTTTCCACCTGTTCAATATCTATCTATCTAGCTGTCTGTCTTTTTATCTATCTATCTATCTATCTATCTATCTATATATATATATATATATATATATTTGTCTGTATATCTATCAATCTATCTATGTATCTATCTATCTATCTACCTACATATCTATCTATCTATCTATCTACCTATTTATCTGTCCGTATGTCTGTCTGTATGTCGGTATGTATGTCTATCTGCCTTTCTGTGTTTATGTCTATCTATCTTTCTATCTATCTATCTATCTGTATGTCTGTGTGTATGGGTATGTGTTCGTTAGACGTAAGATGATGTACAAGAAAATAATAGTATTATCGCAAAAACATTGAAATTATATCAACAACAAAACTGGGAGCTCAGCTATTCTGATAATATTTATCGATAAAGTATTAAAATTTAACATCTATGTGCTATTGTCTCAACCTTTTCAAGGAATATATCATCTTAATATAGAATATGCTAATCTAGAGATACTTCTAATATTCACTGACATTCCCGTATGCTCGATTATCTCACTGATTTAATTCAAAACAGGATTGATTGTTATCAAAACCTTCCTGATATATACTCCATTTAAAAGAAAAAAAATGTTTACTAGTTTTATGATTGTAAGTTTCTTACATTGCTAAATAATGTATACACTTCTTACAACTACATAAACGATATTAGAAGGAAGCATATTTAATTGCTTCAGTGTAAAATGCATTCGTATTCAATTTAAATAAATGTGAAATAACCATTTCTCTTTTCCTCCTCCTGTGAAAACAAATCCTTTACCACTTTGTCCATACGTACCAAACATATGCCATTATATTTTGAGTCATATCGGAAAGACATTTCAATAAACACGAATCAATACAACTACCGAAATGTTATTTCCCACTAACTATTGAGTAGGCTGGAGTACTCACTCCTCTTTCCAATATTATGAAATCTTTGAAAATTGAAAAAAAAACTTTTGAAGCAATTGTGATTGCATTTGTAAAACCAGTACGCCTATTACATATTACGTGTACATTATTGAACGAGGTATTACGATCTATGACTTCACATCTTGACCTAATATTGCCTGCTGAAATGAAAGTGAGAGCAGACATATCAGGAATTTATGGTTTCCTATACACTCGATATAGAGTTATAAACAGTTATATCTATCAGACAGTGAATAACGGGATGTCGTCTTAATTCAACCCTTCAAATGGACCTATTGGCTTGCAAGTAAACAAAGCAATAATCGGTTACATGTCACATGACACTGATGGTTTTACTGCAGGCAGAAGAATATTCGGATATTCTGTTACAATATCGGAGAATATCATTAAAAAAACAAGCCTTGTGGTTAGAAAATTAGACGTCATCTCGGAATATCTTCTTAATAACAAAGTTTGATGCACACGTCTCTTTGGAAGTTTTGATTCATTGAGGAATATAAAATGCATATAAATTTCACGTAACCGTCTCTAAAATAGATTTCGGAATAGTTGCTTCCACTGAGATAACAGTATAACATTCAATTGAATAAACTACACTAGAATATAGGTATTCATGTATGCATTACTTTATACTGGAAAGACATTCTAAAGATAATTTATATACACATTATACACATTATACACATAGGAGCAGATGGCGGTGTGGTTAAGGAGTTCGCTTCGCAACCACATGGTTTCGGGTTCAGTCTCACTACGTGGCACCTTGGGTAAGTGTCTTCTACTATAGCCTCGGACCGACCAATGTCTTGTGAGTGAATTTGGTAGACGGAAACTGTAGAAGCCCGTCGTATATATATGTGCGTCTGTCTGTGTGTTAGTGTTTGTTTATGTTCCGTAACATAGCGGTTCGGCTTAGAGACCGATAAGATAAGTACCAGACTTAAAAGTACTGGAGTCGCACCCCAATGACTGAAACAAGTAAAAGAATAAAAGAATATATGCAAGCTCCCTCAAGTGCACACTACAACAGAGAATGCTGGTGTTGCAACCCAAACCCACGGCATTACCACGGGTGAGAGCGAGACTGAGGTGCTGGAATAGCCAAGTACTCTCAGGGGGGGCATCACCCGATACGTCAGTAAGACGAGTCGACAACGACGACAAAAACTTTGCTGTCAGCGGCCTGGCTCCTCCGAACATCTCAAACGCCACGGGCTGAAAAATGCAATTCGGCAACAGATTACGATATTACATCAATTTATTCTGTTCATCCACGAATGCCCCCCCCCCACACACACACACACACACCGCAGCATTTAGAATATGATGGAGCGAAAAGAGTCGTTGACAGTGAGTGACCTCCCATATGAGGCATTCACCTCATTTTTGAGGGCATACAACCAACCCTGTGGTTATTATTCTATTGATTTGGCCAACTGCAACTCTTGTCTCAGTTCATAGCTAGTCGAACAAGCAATCAAGTCTTTCTTTGTTGCTGTTTTAACTCGATTTAGTTTATTGAAAACTTAGTAGAGGAGAAATTCAATTAGTAGCTGAGAAAAAACAGCTTAAAGCGGTGGTCAGCAACAGGAGTATAAAATCACAAACTTCACAGCCGGAAGGAAGTAAAATGAACCCTTGCTAAAGGGACGTAACTAAATATCACAAAGCCTTTAAATCGTCACTTTATAATTTCTACTACTTCTTTGCTCTCGGCATTTCTTTATCGTAATAAATAATAATGTATTTCGTCTTAAAAGCGATTTTATGTCGCAGTGAGTTACCGAAACGAATACAACTATTATATCCAATCAAAACTTTAGTAACACCCATGTGAAAACCCGGTACACCAAATGAATATCTTTATAATAATAAAAATAATTTATTGTTCTCAAAATAGCAGTCTAATGACATTTTTACGATATATGATAAATTTTGAAGTGAACATTGTAGAAAGTTACGGCAATTTAAAAGAAAAGATGCCTTTCTTCTTCGTTTATCATTTGCTCCGAGATACTAGTAATGGAGCTCAGTTCACTTCCGGTATTTATGTTGGAGATTTTGTGTTTTGAATCTGGAATGCAAAGAATCTCCGATGCAAAGTATTATTTCATACCTAATGCTTTAATACAAACCCTGGCTTTGTTGGAAGGTTAGTGGACGGGAGTTTTATTTTTTTTTCGTTTCTTAAAGATCCACGTCGGACCTCTGTTGCTTGTGTTCTGACAGCATGGCTCTTTGATATCTGAAAAATTAACAAAGCATAAAGCCTTAGGTTTCTCTAATAATAAGTCTTCTTACTGTATTCGGGGTGGTGGATAAAATATCGTTCTTGTATTACCAGTTTAAGTCATTTCTTCTTTTCTTCTGACACGTTTATTTACTCATACCTGTAGATTACTACTTTGTTAAACCGTGTTATGATTGTTCACTAATAAATTGTCTTTAATAAATAACAATTATTGTTATTAATATTTTTTGCGGAGATAGTTCATGTTACGTTTATACATATAAATGTTCGTTTACATAAATACATATTCATCTACTTGATACTACCTATATTATATGATTAAAAAGAAACAACTCTTTCCCCACTATTCTCTGGAAATGTGTTCCTCTTCTAAACTAGTCCGATCTTGGCGATCTAGTGTAACCTTTAGTGATTACATTTTCGGTAATACTTCAAAATAATTATAATAATTCTACCTCCTATTATATTACTAAAAACCATTTACCCACTGTTTTCTCTTGTAAATATATCCCCCCCCCCTCTCTCCACAATATTGACAATCTACTGAAATGCTGAAGATTTCGGTATTATTTAACACAATTCCAAATAGAAACAGCGATTACTTAATTCTGTTAGTACTGTTAGTTGAATGTTAGTAGTGTTAAACTAAATTTCCACTGGAAATGAATACACTCATTAAAAGTAAACAAGTCACCCCCTCCCACTTTCTTAGAATGTTCCTTAATTTGTTTTTTGTTTGTTTCTTTGTTTTTAAAAAAAAAACATAGACGCGGAGTCGACCTTCGTAGAAGGATACAGTTAATTAAATCAACCCTCTGTATACTAGGGGGTACTTAGATTATCTAGCGAATTGGCAGAGTCGTTAGCGCGTCGGATAGAATGCCTTGGCAGTATTCGTTCTGGTTTATTGTGCTCTGAGTTCAAATCCCGCCGAGGTCAACTTTGCCTTTCATCCTTCCGGGGTCGATACAATATAGTTCCGGTCAAGTACTGAGGTCGATGTAATCGACTGTTCTCCTCTCCTTCCCCCCGAATTTCTGGCATTGTGCCAATGCTAGAAATGATAGAAACAATTACCTAGCCCCCCTCCCATCTCCCATGTTCCCTCTATGTGGTCGCTAGACTTGCTAGAATTATCAGCCAACCAAATCACCTTCAAATCACACCTTTCTGTCTTAAAGTAAGGAATCATACATTTGAATCTCTGATGACGGAATAGTCACGACTGGAACACCTTTGATAATAAGGTTTGGTCGATCAGGGCTGACCGGGGGGGGGGGGTCCGTCGCCCCCCCCCCTCCAAAGTCGACTCCAGTAGAATTTCAACACCAGAAGAAACGTACAGAGGGATAGAACGTTCATTACTTAAAAAAGCCCCCTATCAATTTATTGAAAGAATTTCAAACTATTTTCTTTGAACATTTATTCTGAGATTAAGTATTTTCTAGGGACAAGACCGATTATTTTTCAGTAGTTAAAAAGAATTGTTTTTTAAAGTGAAGAATATCACCATCACCATTATCATCATCATCATAGCCTTCTGAGTGAAATTTGTTTGACGGAAACTGTGCAGAAGCCTGTCAGATGTGTGTGTGTGTGTATTGGTGTGTGATGGCAAAACATCGGTGCATTGAATGAAAGTATCATGGTATTTTGAGTCATCTCAGTTGCTTCTCTTTATGTTTGATTTTGCTTTTCGTCCTCCTCTGAAGTCGATAAAGTATGTACTACATCGACAAAGTACTAGGGTCAATATAGTCAACTAAAAATCCTCGAAGGTGTTGCTCCAGCATGGCTGTAGTCCAATAACTGAAACAAAATAATCATACACACATACACACACATATATATATATATCGTTATATATATATATATATATATATCGTTATAAATGTAATTGTTTTTTCAGTATTTTATCTCGTCAGTTGAAAAACAAAAATGACATTAAAGCATTTAAAAATATTTCGTTTTTATTTATTCATTTATATTCTATTATTAATCAAACAGCAGCTATTTAGGATTTTGATTCATCTTGATTTAGTGTTGTTACTTTGTTTGACTGCTCTAGTAACAAGATTGACTATCGTGGGAACCTCTGTTAGCCTAGGAAGATTGTCCACTTGGTAGTCAATGCTCATGTGCAGTCCAACAACAGAATCAGGTTCTAGATCCAACAGCAAGGCAGTTCAAGGTGACTTGTAAATTTTGGTCATGTACACAGCAAAATATCAGGACCTATGAGCTTGTTGTTATTGTTGTTTAGTTCAAGCTGACCTTGATTGAGCAGACTTATGATCAAAGGCATTTAACTCTTTCATTACCATATTTCTAATAAAACACACTACATATGATTTTCGATTAATTTTGAAAATAATCAAGAATTTGGAGGGATTTAGTAAAATAACTAACTTTCTCGTTATTAAGTTGGTGTTTGGAACATAACAACAAAAAGTTCTTACATAAAATTATAATGGAAGGTTTAAATAAAACAAATGTGTTTTTATCAGAGAATGAGACCCCAGTTTCAGGCAGTTTGGTATCAAAGGAGTTAAAATATAATGTTTTGAAGTGGAGACTGAGTTGCAAAGAAGGAATGGAAAAAGAACAACAAAATGGAATGGTAAGACAGGCCAAGTAGCAAAATGTGTCCCAGAGTTAATGGTTTAGATGTGAAGAAGATTAATTCTGGAAGAAAACAGAATGTCCAATAAATGATGTGGAAGACTTGAATGTCAAAGCAATTGTTTTGAGTGAATTCAACAAAGAGGCTTTGTATGAAAAGAAACAAAAAAAAAGAGGGTGAAACAAACAAAAAAAAGCTGAAAAAAAATATTCATTAAAACACAAATCAATTTTTATGAAAACTCGTTAGTCTTTGTTTTAATTCATCGTTATTTTTTCCTTGTATTTTTCTGGTGTTTGTGCAACAGTCGGCTGTTGCAAGCATTCGGCCCAGGCTTCTGGTCTGAGTATAATCCCCCCCCCCCAGTCTCGGGGGCCATGAAAAGACTGTGATGGGTATTGCCTTCCCTCCAGACTAAGAAGTAGGAAAAAAACATATAATGTGTGTGTATATATGTATAGATATGTGTGTATATATATATATATATATAGATATTTATGTGTGCATGTATGTATATATATATAGGGGGATTCAAAAATCTCTTTAGCATCACCAGTCTTTGCACATTTCTGAGCCATTGATTTTGAATAGAGCTGTAGGAGATAGAGAGCACCTTTTAAGCTTGCCGTGTTGAAATGTGTGGATTTTGTTGAAAAGGAATGGTAACAGATGGCTGTGTTTCACTGAGACTGTTTGACCTTCCAGACCTAGGCAGGATCACTTGAAAATTTTGCAAATGATGACGTGGCTAGGAGGGTTACAATTTATTTCTTGTTTCCACATCCTTTGGAGTTGTATGATTGATTTGTTATATTGTGTCATTCCTCGCACAATGAATATTCTCTCATCTTTTGATAATGACATATTTCTAAGATATATAAAACAATATATACAAGGAATTTATACATACAAGTTTGCGGTAGCATAAGCTTCTACTAAAAGTATGTCTGAGGGTGCTATTTAACACTCAACAGAAATATCATAGAGATAAATATTCTGGAGTAACGACCGTTATACATTTTAAATAGCAGGGCGTCAAGACATAGATCGTGCGGGTAACTACACGTACACGAACTAAATGAATACACTGCCTCGAAAAAGGAAAAAAAGAATTTACCTTTAGCTCGGACCTATAACTCAAAAAGAGGAACAGGTTTCTCTTATTAACTTATTATTTAGGAATTCCAGGAAAACCATTTAATAAGGAACTAAGTTCATCAGCAGGCGCTTCCTTAGTCGAATTGTATATTATCCTTCAGCCATTGAAAGACCCAAGCAAACATGTCTGTCCATGACACTCCACTCTGTATATCTTGTGGCGGCGAAGCAAAACGAATTACTACTATGTTACGTGACATACAGGGAAGAGCGGGCGAAATTTGAAATCGCCTTGATTGAATATACAATTAAACCCTCAAGGAACTCTACAGGCATCGATAACTAATTAAAACGATGCTAGGAGTATATATACAAGGAATGTATACATACATGTTCGCGGTACCATAATCTTCCACTAAACGTATATCTGAGGGTGCTATTTAACACTCAACAGAAATATCATAGTGTTAAATATTCTGGAGTGACAAACTTTATCCAGTTACAATAGCAGGGCGTCAAGACATAGATCGTGTGGTTAACTCCACGTACACGAACTACATGAATAAACTGCTTCGAAAAAGGAAAAAATGGTTTTACCTATATATATATACACACATATAAATATATATATATATATATATATAAAATTAATGTACGTGTTTTATGTACAAACATACATAGAACAGGTCAAACATCAACTGAAATAAACAATATAGTCGGGCGGCATTTGTTTTCTACTTTAAGTTTCGTGCCAAAGGCAATTTTATTGTTGATTCTCTTAGTTTTTACATTACTGAAGTGAGTTCTGCCTGTTGCCAAGATCGCATAATCCCATTTCATACGTTAAAATGGGAAAAACAAGATGGCCACCGCGGAATCATGAAAAGTTACAAATGCTCGTATCTTTGCAACCAACTAAGATAAAAACATGTATGATATGTGCTTTTGTATGTTTTCTGACCCAAGGAATCCAATTCCAGCATTATTTAGTCCGAAAAACTGTACGTAGTCATTCAAATCCTAAATGGCCAGCAAAAAGCTAAATCATTAATGGGGTCACGAAACACCAACAAAAAGTCCTGTTACATGCTTTGAAATACCATGAATGCAAGGCCACCATTATTTTATCAGATACTGATTAAAGAAAACAATATAAAATGCAAGATGGCCGCCACACATTCATGAAAATGAGATTATGATTGTTATGCGCCGTCGACTATGATGACACTTTTGCGACATGTCCTGTTTATGTTTGGACATAGACATTCAAAACAAACAGTCAATTCCCATATCATGTGTTCGGGAAACATAAACGAGATCACGGAATGAACGTTCATTAATATAAATGTTTGTACTGCGAATGATTGTCCTGCATAACTATTCAGTTCCATCTACATCCACAGGTCGATCTGGATACACATTCTGACAAGCGTCTCCACATCCACACATGTCAGTGCACTTGAAGTTGTTCTTTTTGCAACTACACGAATTTCGCTGACAAACAGTTTTGCAGTTGCATTTCCGTAGTTCGAGTAGAGCCTCTGGTGCTGGAGCTTCGGTGCAGAACACTGGTTTCAGGCTCCCATCCACTAGTTCCCAGAAGTAATCAGTGGCGGGTGGAACTAGTGGACATGGTTCTGTTGAAGATCTCCAGACCAGCACCATGAAATAGGCTCTGGATGTATGAGGTACGAGCGTTCCTAAGGTTGGCGGAAGCTGTTGACCTTCTTTGCTCTTCTGAGCAAAGAGCATCCATCTCAGCTCCGGAACTTCGTCGGACGAGATATTGCCGATCTTGTACAGTAGACATACATATTTCTCCATCTGTCGATGTATCCAAGGTGGGATTGCAGAGAGAAGACCAAAGTTGGCAAACGCATCAAGCATTTCATCGTCAGCCTGCAGAAAAGCCTTGAAGTGACATGCTACTCCTTTACCGGCGAATGATCCAGTGTTGTCGGTACCTTTAAAAGCGTACCATCCCAGCAGTGCCTCAGCTCGCTTCCGTCCAAGTTTCATGTAACTTTCCTGTATGCGAATTCGTTCACCACCTCTGCGGATGAGCGTTGTCGACTGAGGTATCAACGAGAAGTGCGCTGTCAAGAGGACGAAGACGTCTGTGTCCACCGAGAAAACATCAAGGATGGACTGCTGGTTTTTGTGCATTACATCTAATGCATTCAAGATCACGAGTTGATCTCCTTCTTCCAAGTTGTGTTTACCTGTAGACAATGCAGGGAGACTAACAACCTCTGACAAGGGGTGATTGGATTCCATTGTAGTGTGATGCATGACTAATACTTTCACCCTTTGGTTCTGGTAATGGCTGATTATCTTGTCCGATAAATATGCCGTCAGCTCTGCCTTTGTATTTATGTGGGCGAGAAATGCTTTCACACTTTTGATTTCGGTGTCATCATTTACGTGATAATGGATTGACGTGGTCTTCATTGTCCTTCTGTCTCGAGTGGTCTGCTTTAGCATTCCTGGTAGATACTGGTCGAAGACTATTCTTATTTCATCATAGCTTGCACTCATACCGCCAATAATTTGGAGGAATTTGGAAGCAAAGTGCTTAGCTGTTGTCATTTCTGGAGTTTTGACTACCATGTTCACCACACACATTGCATCGATGATGATGACTTTCGTGACGTCCTGTCTTTCTGGCGGCATATCGACTGTTCCGTCTTGTACAGCCATGTTCATGACCAATGGCACGACATTTGATTTGCTGGACAGCATGATCATTGATCCATCGGGGTGAAAATTTGACGGTGGTGTCACGTTCAGTTCGAACTTTCCGATGGCATCTTTCAACTCAAATTCTGGCCTACTCTTCGATATCACCAATAATCTGGAAAGCAATCGACGTTCTTGTTTGATGTGCATCAACTGACCCTTGATCTTGGTCTGAACCACCGCTCCAGCGTCTTTGAAGTAAGAGAAGTTATTCTTTTTCTGTGGATCCCAGAATTCTACGGTTTTGTCCACCATTCTATTTGCAATGAACCTCTCAAGGGCGTCTCTTCCGAGTTGATCACGGTTTTCTATATCATTGCTGACATAATCA
>JAOPJM010001013.1:0-18081 GCA_027124095.1 Muusoctopus leioderma | reverse complement strand
GGCTTAGAGATCGATAAGATAAGTACCAGACTCAAATGTACTGGGGTCGATCTAATCGACTTCAAGGCGGTGCCTCAGCATGGCCCCAGTCCAATGACCGAAACGAGTAAAAGAGTAGTGTATTTCATTAGAAATATAGCAATGATGGCCTTTCACACCACTTCTGCTGAGAGTTGTGGCAAACTATTGAGGTAGACCCTAAACTCCTTATCTCAGCAAAATGTTTTTTGTTTTGTTTTTTAAATTCATCTTGCTGAAACACCATACATCTGCTTGGAATCGGATAACACATGCACAACGTAGTCTACCACCAGGGACCATCGAATGGCCTTTGTATCCTTGTTTTATAACACGTGTCTTAGCACTAATAACACAACGTCTGTGTATAGAGGAAATGGAGAAAGAGCCATTTTTGCAACCAGCGTCGACTGCAATGTCTTTCCTGCAAACGTCTTCTTGTCTATCTACTGACTCCTTCAAATCTAGTTTTTTATGTTCTTTTATTATTATTATTATTTTTAGCAGCACCCATCATTTATTAGTTATAATAGTCTCGCTTAACTAGTTCAATAATGCGGTCGCTGTAGGCTTTCCATGCTCGAAACGTCACAGTTCAGCTTCCAGTAACCGGCTCCTTGTCTAGAAGTTCTAAGTTTACCGTACATACAGATCACAAAATTAAGGTGTGTAGGCAGCTATCTGAAAATGTAAACAGCTTATACTACCCTTATCAATTATCCTAATAATATTCTATATAATGCTAGTAAAATTTATTAAGAGACGTAACCACATACGTTAAGCTAAATTAGCAAAACTCATACGTGTCAGAAGCACTGAAATAAAAAACATTGATCAATGAAGATAAGAGAAATTACAATGATTGGAGAATCTGTAGGCTGTATGTGTCAGTGGAGTAATGTTGTGGAAGTAAAGTTGAGAGGAACGAGTTGGGTACGATCAGTTGGATGTGCAAAGTTAACTTTTCAGTGAAGTTGAGGAAATGATAAATCGGAAATTTGATTGACGTGGTTTGGATGAAAAATATGCAAGACGGTGTTTAAAAAATTAATTCTCTAAAATGTTAAATCTTAAAATGGGACAAGTTAGGAGCATATGGAAATTATTGTATAAGTGTATTCAAATCATGAAGAAAGGCAACTAATGTCTACAACATCTTTACAAACAGACGAAAATCTCTCCCAACATTTAACAAACCACTCGTTTCTTAACACTTAACTAATTACACAATCGGCTAACAATGTACCACCTACGTGGTCACTCGACCTGCTAAAAATACCAGCCAAATCTCCCTCGTATCACACCCTACCATCTTTAAAAAAAAGAAAACAATACATTGGATGTTGTAACCTAAATACAAAAAAGATGTAACCTTGATGCAAAAAGTGTCGAGGTGGTAACGGCTAACTTGAAACTAAAGAACTAATTACAACTGTTTTTCTTCCCTACAATTTTATCTCTGTGGAACTGCCAAGCTATGTCGATACTCCAAATAATCACCCTCACGACTTAATATCAAATGCACCTCGACCATTATCGTTAGGACATACACCGATGCAACTAAACATTCTCATTTAAACCAAAATATTAATTGAATGCCAAAGCAGAAACCATTTACTAAATTGTGATAAAACAGCAGCGTTTAGCAGCAATTACTTTTTACATAGACGGGTTTTCACTTTGTAATTTAAAAAATTGAATATCTAATCCCGAGGATCATTTAAGTAAGAGAACAATTTCATTTGGTCCTCGATGATTTTTGAGATGATAGATAACTTAACACATAACCAATTTAACGAGTCGAACGAAAAGCAAATCGGGTTAATTTAAAGTATTAATTAAATTATTATACAGTATTGCAGAAAGATTTTTTCAGGTTCTGGAGATTGAAATGATTAATCCAGTTTTCGGGCAGTGAATGACAGCACACGTAAATCCTATCCTCATGTTTACATATAAAATTCACAAATCAGCAAAATCCAGTTCAATAAAGTTCACAAATGTGTATTTGTGCATCCTCACATAGTATATCTTATTTTGTACAAAAGTTCGTTAATAATCCTCAGCGATACGCGTCTTTTCCACAGTAATACAGAAAATACATACAAGTTGAATAAAGATTGCCCACAAATAGTATGGGGTCAACACACCAGTGCACGGAATAAATGATCTTGCGTTAAATTTCATTGTATTGGATTTAAAACAGCAAGTTCTTTCGAATATACGATAACCCATGAAAAAGGTTGCCGCGATAAATGTACCCCAGGTACCAATACAGCTAGCGATAAACACTTCCAAATGATTTACGAAATCTGGAAAATAATATCTCAACTGACAGTGATGCAGCCTATTTAGCAATTGCAGGTTTACTGCCATAAAATAGCTTCAAAGTTTCTTGAATAGGGATTGGTGTAGTGCGGGCAACAATTTAAGTGTAGCTATATTGAACTTCATACCATACAATTTGTTTATACAATGAATACTTAAATCGGAAACTGAATACCTTAATTCAATAAGGGGGTTAATAACATTGGGTGTTTAGTACCGAGAATATATCAGTTTAAATCCTACTATTGTTGAATTTTATTTTATTTTTTCATTGTGAGAGTAAATAAATATATTAACAAACACCGATGAAACATTTTTGTTCATTTTACTTATTCTTGCCACATTTTAACTGATCGAAATGTAAAATATAGGGAAAACTGATCTAAATGTTGCAAAATACAGAGAAAACTTATCTAAAATGTAATATGGCGCGTGGCCTAGTGGTTAGGGTGTTGGACTGACGATCGTAAGGTCGTGGGTTCGATTCCCGGACCGGGCGTCGCGTTGTGTCCCTGAGCAATACACTTCACTTCACGTGGCTCCAGTCCACTCAGCTGAAAATGAGTAGTCACCGTAAAAATACGGTGACGCTACTGTCAGGAGTTGCGACCGACAGGTAGTATTTAGCAAATTGAAAAACCAATGGAAACACTGTTTCCTTGGTTCGATTAAAGAAGATCTTCCTAGAACCGGTATAAGCTCCAGCTTAATGGTTCGAGTAGGACTTATTCTTCCCTATATCTTTTTTTTTTTTTTTTTTTTTTTTAATATAGTGAAAAGATACTTTAAGTATTTCAAAGGCAATGAATGAAACAATGGTTCAGGTACTAAACGAAGCATAACTTTTTAAGTCAGAAGATTTGGAATTTAAGTAAACAATCTATAACCGATTGATAAACAAGAAATCTGTAACTGATTGATGGAAATGTAGTTTACGTTCATAAAATACAAGAGGGATAAAGAGAGAATGGAATGATGAAGAGTGTCTGCTGAGTTCTTTGACAATTAGATATATACTATATAAAGCTGCCAAAGCAAATAAAGAGAGAAGTACAGATCTCTGGGAGATGTTGGTGAGGTAAAGATGAATTGTTGATGCTAACGAGAAGTACGGGAATACATGATAAACTAGATTCTAGGAATCGAGTACTAGAGATTCAGAATGACAGAGGGAACAAGTACGCGTCGGCGAGGATATATATATATATATATTCGTAGGAACTCTCAGCACTCTTCATCATTCCAATCTTTTTTTCTCCCTCTTGTGTTTTACGAACGTAAACTACGACATTCTATAACTGATCAAGCAAGAAAGTGATAATCATTTAAAATTATTTGAAGTTTGAAGAAAGAGTATATATTTAGAGCTGATTACTTAGTTCCCTGTATTTATTTCAGTTTCAACAGAAAAACTTTAAGACTCAACGATACTGCATAATTGGCAAATAATAAACTTCAAAAATTTGTTAAGAGCTTACCTTAACAAATGATATTGGAGTCGTTGTTCCTTCAATATCAATTAAAAGCGCTTTCACTCCAGCTAACAGAGATTCCATCTCCGAAGCTAAACGCTTTTTGGAACTCATTGTTGCACCTGCTTTGTTTTATAGAAATGAATTTAAGATAAATCTGTCAGTAAGATGCATGCAATAGTGTGACATTAATTAAATTAGCGTTTGAAGAAGTAATGCAACAAATAAGTGTTCAATCAGAAACTATTAAAGACTCGCAGATGCCGATTTTTGTTGGTACTCCACTACAGCTCGACAGAATATATTTAGATTTGATATTAGAAAATTATAATAAATATTATCATTAAATTGAAATATTTTTAAAACAAAATACATAAATTTCAAAATTTTTTTTTATTTATTAATGGCTCACTTAACTGATGAAAAAAAAAAAATACCTTATATATAGAAGGGAGGAAGTTAGAATGGTGTACGCGTCAAATAGAATTGACCAATAGTAGTTGACGTTAGGTATTGCCGGCAAAGCTAAAACGAACGTCCATTGTTTGGAATGTTGTCAGGTTGACGACCGCCCACTATGTCAGTTTAGCAATGACTGCACTGCCGCTAACTTTACCATTGTTTATATAGTTTCAGTTGGCTTGCGACTCGACACCTCACATCCCACCACATTAACTTAAAACACTTTTCCCACTCAAAAGTTCTTCTTTCTTACCTTTTCCCTTGTATTGGATGTTTAATTGGTTTTTAGGCAACAAGAGACCGGTCACTTATTCGTTACTTTATATACATAACAGAACAGATTTGTTGTCTAAGTCTGTTTATTGGAAGATTTCTTGTGATTCAGTCTTTACACTTATTGAAGAACTGCCACAAATCATCTACCGAAAGAACTGCTTACGTGGACTTAAAATTACTTGAACCAAGGACGGTAAAGAAGTGGTTGATATTAACGGCATTTGTTTTTACATTATATACCAGCCTTTTATAATTTGCACTTTTTTTTCATGTTGAATCTGGAAGTCGTATAAAGTAAAGAATTTACCAGGACTAACAGTTCAACCGACCTGGCTAAAAATACTTATCTACTGTTTTATATTGTTTGATAATTAGTAAACATAGTTGTTTTTCTTCAAACATGGAGATGCAGACTTTACTTATTGGTGTAACATGTTGCATTCTGTCGGCTGTCATTATATATTTGATATCAATGTTCAGTATGAGAGAGAAGACATTCGAGGAAGTTATGGAAGAACAGAGACGTAGACAAGAAGAAGAAGAGAAGAAGGCAAGAAGTGAGAAAAAAGCTGAAAGAGGTGACCGAAAAAAGTATAAGAAATTTAAAGAAAAAAACAAAGAGAGAGCGCAACAGTTAAAGTGTATAGAAACAGTCGGGACCTCTTCCCGTTCCAAAACTACAAAAAAAACAGTATGTGTCCAAGATTTTGCAGTTTCGGAATTACCTCCAGTTACTGAGATCATTCAAACAGAGTCTCTAAAATTGGAGAAAAAACGGGTAAAAGAAGTTAATTCGATGCCACTTGTTGCTAATCAATCTGTCAATGGATTATCATCGCCTCAAATAGAGGAAAAAATTCCGAAATCTTTTCAACGCAAACAAACCGGCAATACCTCATCAAAACCGGCTTCTACTGGGCAGCAGAATTCTTCTTTAAATATAAACTATGTTCCCGACACTAAACCTGAAAATGCCAACCGAAAATCCCAGAAGATAAAGTCTCCAAAAGTTGACATCGACACCCATAAAGTTGTTGAACTTCAGATGTGTGTACAGAATACTTCCAAGAAAGTTGGTGGTACTTAGCAATTTTTTCTTATTTATATTATTCTAATTTATTTGTGTGCTTGTTCATATTTCTTTAATAAGTTTCTAAAGTTACTTTAGATGGGATTTATTTAATTATATAAACTTTTTGTCAAGTAATACATATTTTAAAGACGAACATAATTTGAGACTGAATACGTGGCTTCTTGCGTTGAAGTCTGTCAAAATAGCTGACTACGGCGCACATGCAGTTTACCAATTGACACGAATAGTGAATAGGTATTTGCTATATTGAAATGTTATTTAATTTGGTTATATATAAGCTTATTTTTTAAGCAATGTCTATTTATTATGCTGATTTTTAAATATTGAACGTGGTTGATAAATGGGAACTTATCTCCAGTATTAAATCTTTGCAAGATGCTGTGACTGGCTTACTGTTATAGAAACTGTTGACGTGTCGATAGCGCACTGACATCTTTCCTCTCAGACAGCCGCACTCTTAACTTCATACAAACTTAGTTATACACATACACACAATAAAAAGGGGTATTTAAAAAAAAAAAATTTATACAACTTTTTCAAGTACGTCTTCGAGAAATTATAGATTTTAATTAAAATACTAAGTGATAAAGCCTACGCGTTTGGGAAATATTTGCTTAAAAAAACAGCAAAAGTTTCTTTTTAGGTAGTTATAAGTACAGAAAAAATAGCTGTGAAATAAAAGTTTAAAAAGTATTTTCATCCCTTCTTGACTTGTGGGTACCAACGATGAGGGTGAATAGAGCAATCATGATTATAGAGAAAAAGGTAACAAGAATACTTTCGAAAGTTTCAAACTTTTTTTTTTTTTCCTAATGTTCTGAAATTAAATTTCGCGGCCGACTGATTTTGTCCTAGTACTTTCTCCGACTATTTATACTATTCTGAATGTCATCTCTAAACTTATTTCCTCTTCCTCGAATCATTATTCAGGATAGTAGAGGGGTATGAAGAACGACTACTAATCTTTTATAATAGGCTTTATAGGAATATCAAATCGACCAGTATTTGACGGTATTTTATTTTGTTGATTTCGGACAGATGAAAGGTAGCGACCTCGGCGAGATTTGAACGTAAAGGCATTTTGTCTGACACTAAAGATTCCGATGCCTTACCGTTTTAGAACTGCTCAAATTCGACCGGAGTCGATAGCAGTATTATGAGAATGACTAAAGCCCCATTACTTTACAAAATTAACTTTGTTTCTTGTTAAAAGAAATTTATTCACTTCGAGAGAAATGTGTTGTTGCAATTCGTAGAATGTTTACACTTAGTTTTTATTGTGGCAGACGTTTTTTGTAAAATGTCTCGAACTCGGGTTGTATCACATCCTTCCGGGGTCGATAAAATAAAGTACCAGTCAAGTACTGGGGTTGTTGGCCTTGTGCCAATGTTAGAAATAATAATAAGGCGATCTTTCGGTTTAAGATTTAAGCTTGTCGCAGAGCAAAATAATAATAAATATACATTCTCTGCAGACTAACTCCAATTAATTTGCATAGAGTACTCCCTAAATACAGTCACCTTTGTTTTTATAGCAAAAAATACTAATATATATATATATATATGCAAAATACGGGAAAAAACAGCACAGGTACATCCAAAAAAGGCACAAACACAGGGTAGATATATACATGGTTTCGGGTTCAGTCCCACTTTGTTTTGCTTTATATACCGGACTTTCAAGGTACGTCAGCATCAATGTAGTTCGTGTAGATATTTGATTGAGATTGTTCGTAGAGAGGTCTTTTACATCTAGTCGGAAAGAAAACTTCTGAAGTTTTTTGCAGGCAGAATACTGAGAGAAATGCTCCACATACTTTGAAATCCCGCCACGGTTGACTTTAGCTTTGATCCATTCAGAATTGACAAAATAAGCCCCTGAAGTATTAAGTGATACTTGTGAAGGTCTTTCGCTGTTCCAGCGTCTCAGCCTCGCTATCACCCACAGTAATGTGTTTTGGGTTGCCTTAAACATGTTGAGGGCAACACCAGCATTCCCTGTTGTAATGTGTACTCGAAGAAGTGTGCATATGTCTTTTCTTTTTCTCTTTAAATATTATTTATGGTATTTAAATTAAATGTGACATTTTAGCAATTTCGAATTTAATAAATAAATATATTCCTTTGAAAGCCCCAATTGATTCAATCATCTGGACTCCTCCTCATCTCAAAATCGGTATTCAATCAGAAAAACAATATTTTTTATCATTTCATAAACCCTAGGAAGAATATGAACAATTCTCTTACATTAGTTTTCATTGGAATTTGAGCAGGTGTCTTAAATGCTTTGCAACAGATACCATAATGCCACATTTGAATAAAATTAAAGAGGCTTGAAGTGTACAGAAGTTTGCATTCAAAGATCATGGAGATAGAATTGATTGTACATTTAAAACTTGAATTGGCTTGATTTTAGGAATGCCTGCTCTTATTGCTAACTAAAGAATTAATGATATATTAGTGGTATACTGTGGAGGAAAACTTGTGCAGTTATGGTGAGACTTGTCTAAATCATGCTAGCACGGATAAAAGAGATATTAAAATGAAGATTGATTTAGCTGACTATGCAAAACGGTAATACTCATACAATATATCTTGAGAGCTTTGTGGCATATATATATATCCAGTAACCTTTTGGTATTATTATAGCAGTTGAGTCAGGTTGCATCTAGTTTTATTTTGTTTTTGTAAATGGTCTGGTCTCCCTCAAAAACTGGTAGGATCAACATGGTTAATGTTTGTTTTGAACAGCTGCAGGGTCTGAATTTAGAGCCCCCACCCCCTGGCTTTCTGGGGGGGAAAAGGTGAGAGAAGTGATTAGTGTGGGGGCTGGGGATGCAGGTAATATGGGTTAGAAGAGTTTAGTGAGTGTGGGCCAGAGGTTGGAGTGTGTTGGTGAGTTCTTGTATTAACTGCGTGAGAGTCGTGCTGCATGAAAATATGGTGGAGTGTAATCTAAGGAAAGTGCTGCTCCAAGATGACCTTAGCCTTGATTCCTAAAACAATCTAAAGAACTGCAATTAATGTAACATCTCAGAAATTTATAATTTTGATTGATTTTTTTTAGAAATAATTGTATTTGTAATAAGTGGCATAACTTTTTTATTAACTGACATAGGTCGTTCAAATTGCACATGTTGGTAGAGTAACTCTTCCTCCATACATAGGTACTACTCAACATAGTCTCCATCACAAGCGATAGAAGACACTTACCCAAGGTGCCACACAGTGGGACTGAACCCGAAACCATGTGGTTGCGAAGCGAACTCCTTAAGTTATTTTCATGATATTCTTATGAAATACATCTGATAAATTAGTATTTAAATTTATTCTAAATGAAATATTTTTAGCTGGAAATTAGAGTTGTGTATGCAGAGTCCAACTTAAGATAAATATTAAATCAAGAATGTGTATACTCATTTAATTTTGTTGTTTTTTTATTAATGCAAATTGTTATAGGCTGAAAGTTGAAAAGACAAAGATTTCTCAGAAAATTTTGACAAGCTAATAGAAATAATGCTATTCTTCAGTTAATCATCAGTTTTCTAGTCTTCATACAATAAATTGGATTACATTGGGAAAACAGAAAATATTGCAGTTAGGCAGATACCAGCAATTTGTCATATTGGGTGGGAAATGAAAAACCGTATTGTCATTGGTTTAAACTTCAAAGTTACATTGAGTTATGATGCTAAATTTTGTATAGAGATAAAGGTATATCTCAGATGCAACATTCATATCTATACATATCACATTGTCTCAACTGAGATAATGGTGCTGTCAAAATATATAAGATAAGAACTGTACAGTTATTTCCAAGTGTTGTTGCTACTGAAAACAATCTAAATTTGTTTTGGAATTCAAACAAAACAAGTAAATGCTGGTTTGGCATTACCATTGAACAATTTATCTTGAATAGAACTTTGGCCAAATGAATGGCCTCTTTATTCTTAAGATTTACTGAAATCGTTTTATTTCAGTCAAGAATAATCAGACATGAATTCTTTAAAAAACTTTGAAGACATTGTATGATAAAATATTTTGCTATTGCTCTTTTCATGTAATTTTTTCCATCTGAGAATATTTTCGAAAAATGGAATTTTCAAAGTTTTCAAGTGTATTGCTGGTTTTACTTTTAAATAGATTTATTTGGAATTTCTTAAATTATTCATACAAATTGTTTCCCTTCCAGTGGAAGGTTATCTTTCTATAATTGTTGGCATTGCTTAAAATTTAAATTTCCTCAACTAAAAGTGTATTTTGAAATGTTTTCTAATATAAGCTGCTAAATTTAGCTTTAGCATGTCACTTAAAGAAAAAGAAAAATTGTTTCATGTTTTTTTTAGTCAGTGGAAAAGAAATTGAAAATATTGTAGACTTGGAAGATATTGGTCCCAAAAAAGAAAGCAAAAAGATAACTGTTAGAGGTAAGTAATGTAAATTTAAACTATAATTTTTACTAAAGTGATAACTGAACATTCTTTTCTACAAGTTCATTTTAAAATGTTCTAATACAATTAGGGGGGGGGGGTGTACAGTTGCTTTACACTTTTGAATAAATTGGCAAAATACACTTGTGTGTGTGTAGTATTAATTCAAATTACTTTATCTTCAAGTTATTAAAACATTTAGTTAGCTTATGTGGTTTGATTTATCTTTGTGTGAAATTAAACCACATCTTAACACAGCCATGCAAGCAATATATGTTGTCAGGTTCTGTGGCTAGTTATTTTTGTGTAGAATTCTAGATTTATAGTATGTGGCATTTTGTGCCTGTCTTCATGCCCCCCCCCCCCATCTCCACCCACGCTTTCTCAAGCAAAATGTTTGTAGGTATATTGGTTTAGAGTTGTGTTGTTTTTTCTAGATTTGCTACTGATGGTAATTAATTTATATAGGGAATTTGTTTTGTGGAGAAAAAAAGAGTGTTTGCCATATTTTTCATATGAAAAATTTCTCCAAACCTATATAGTTGTCAAACATTCATATACACCAATCCACATAAAAAGTCAAACGGTATTGTTCCCTACATTTCTTATCACCTACAAATCTAGGCATTTTTTATCATCTTCACTATAACTTTTAACTTTCACCACTGAAATATCAAAGCAGTCCTACATTCTTCAACCTTTGGTTTCTTATATTGTTTATTTTTGATAGGAAAATAGTGCAACCACTGCAAAACGAGAGTTTCATTTTTTCTTGTTTCTTTAAACAAAAAACGTTTTATGGCCATTTTCCTTACAGACCCCATGACAGTCTAATTGTACTCATCAGGGTTTCCTTTTTGTGGGAGTGTTTTATGGCTGGATGCCCTTGTCACCAACCCTTTAGTCACCTCTTAAGACATGCAAGGAAATGGTGCGCTTATTGTAGAATCGGAATACACACTTTTTCTTTTGTTTAAAAACAAAAAAATTGTTTATAAATTTCATAAATATAAAAAAATTATTTTAAGTTTATTTTGGCAGTGTGCTTTTAATTCTTATAATTATTATTTAAATTATATAGTTTCTCAGAAGTGCTTGGAAAAAAATAGCTCTTCACCAGAACATATAAAAAAAGAAAAGTCCAAAAAGACAACTGAGAGTAAGAATGTTTACACTTTCTTTTATTGTACTAAATTTTCTGTTCAGATTTCATTTATGCATTTTCTGTCACCTTAGTTTCTTTTTTCTCTTTTCTATCTTATACTCTCGAACAAATGTTTGACACTTGAATATCTAATCTTACATCAGAGGTGTTTATATCATTAACACTTAAACTCTTATTAGTCTCAACCCATAGTTTTAATTGTTATAATTTCCCACTATTGGATTGTTAGTAATTAAGTCGACTGCTTTTGTATTGTCCCTGCCACATTTTTTTTTTTTTCCATTAATGTGGAAACATTTCCTTCAGTCTTGCAAAAAAATTTTCAAATTTATTAAAAATATTTACAGAGGTGGATAATGAACCAAATGCCAAAGAGATAAATGAAACTGGATTGGACAAGGTAATTCTAATTTAACTATTTAAAGTTTAGAAAATTTAAGACTATTTTAATATTTGATGTCTATTAAAAGGTGTTTTCTACTTTTTCAGAAAGCCACGAAAGGTGATTCTGTATCAATTTCTTCAAAGGAGCTTGAAGAAAAACATATAAAAAAAGGTTTGTTTATTTTTTGCAAATTATTTTTATAAAATTTAGAAGTTAAGCATTGTAACAGGTGAACATTATGGAAAATGTGATTGTGCCAAGAATTTAACTCCTGCCACTCTGCCATGCACTCTTACCCAATTACAGCTTCCAGGTCAAGTGGTTTTCGCAGTAAGTCAGTGAATTGAATGTCAATCATTGTGTAAAATCGGTCTGTTCTTCCCAATTGATCTATTTGGACATGAACAAATATGTATGTTGCTCTGTCAAGAACTACATGGGGTGCTGCAGGTATCGTCACATCAAGTTATCCAGTGTTAAAAATTTTCCGTAATTTTCATATCGTCCAGATACATGATGATGATGATGGTGGTACTCATGGTACTCCTCCTGTTTCGTTTAATGAAACACATCAAGTCAGTCCCTGATGTGTTTCATTAAACAAAACAGGACTACTTCTGTTGGGCTATGACAAAATAAAAATTATACACTAATTTTCTTACATTGAGTACCTTATTTTAAGTGGCCTTACCTTGCTCAACTGAACAGGTAACCCAAAATTTACACACACACACATATATATCTATATATATATGTAAAGGTCGGATGAACTCCTGAGAATCAACGGCCATCCAATACCTGGTGATAGGGACACTCAGGAAATCCTGCGGTTGAAGTGATTACTAGTCATCTCACTTTGGCTTGTCTCTGGGAACTAATCACAGAGACTCAGAGTGGCACTCGTGTTGTACAAGCGTTTGCCACTATAATCCAATCATGTACAGATGTCTCTTTCACGATCTTTTCATATATCATCATGTGAGACGACGATCGTCTGTGAAGATGGAGCAATCATTATCATATATATACACTCAGACATGTTTTATTACTACTTATTTATCTTATATCTTATTTTATTTTTTTAATCATCCGCATTCATCATCAACTGTTGCTGAGCAAAGCAAGAGCAGCCACACTTGTTGATTTCTATATATAGAGGAAACCTTAATTTTACAAACTAATTCTATTGAACTTATTTTTGAAGTCTTGTTACACTTTTACTTTTAAAAAGATATTTTTGTTTCTTTAAACTGTAAGTATATATTTTTTTTTTTTATTTTTTTTTTTTTTTAGCTAATTCTGAAAAAGAGAAAATTGAAAAAGAATTAGCTAGGATCAAATTGAAGTCATCTAAAGATGCAAAGCAACATGAAGAAGAATGTCAAAAACTTTGTGTTCAGAATGAAAAGTTGCAAGGGCAAATGAAAAAGATTGAAGAAAATTTAAACCAAAAAGTTGATCAACTGATGAATCAAATCAAGAGCAATAAAGTGAAAAGCCAGAAAGTTATTGAAGTCAGTTTTTGTCTTGTCTTTTATTATAATTCCATTCACATTTAGGATGCAATATAGGAATATTAAATTGGCCCAAGTACTTGACTGGTACTTTATTTTATTGACCCTTAAGTATGAAAGGCAGTTGTACATAAAGACTGTAACATTAAGATTAGCCATTAACTAACCAAAAACCAGATTGTGTATAAATATGCATTAATTTCTTGTCAAACTTAAAATTTCATTTTTTAACCATAATTTTCTTTTAATTCTGGTAGTGTAATATTTAATTGGATATTTTTACTTTGTCAACTTGCTATTATGCCAAATTTTGAAAAGTTAATTTCCTATTTAGTTTTGAATATTTTGGCTATTAAAGTTTTGGCTTAATGATGTAAGAGTGGGTACTTTTTTAAATCAATTTGGCCACCACTTTAGGATATTACAGATTTCTTTTAGGCTTAAGGCCTCTGATTTTTGGGATGTGGTGTTGATGCCTTTACCACATTCAACTAAAATGAAATTAACTGCAGTTAAATGGCTGCAGCTGGAAATCAAAGCCAGATTGTGGGTGCAGATTGCCAAGAACTTAGCTCGTCTCTATTACACTTGACCACCCTGCTGTATGTTATTACCAATACTCAGTTATTAAAGCAAAGGACAAAATGGTAATGTTGATTACAGTTGGGTCTGAAATGTAGTAATGTCGGTTTTCATTCTCAGGACTCTGTTACTGAGCCATGATCCTAAAAATATACTATAAAATATTTTCTAATATGTTTCTTTGTTCTCTGCAAATGCAATGTTTTGCCATATATTTTACATTAATATTTAATTGCTCTTTTTTTTTCATAGGAAAATAACCTTTTAAAGAGAACTCCTCCCAAACCTGTGTAAGTTTGTTAACTTTCTTAGAAAAGTTTTGAAACACAACCATAATTAAGTTGCTAGATACCAAAAACAATTGCAAAAATAAATATAAAAAATGCCTTAAAACAGAGTGTGACCAAAATTATTTTGAGATCTAAGAGTATTGACCAGATATTTTCAAACTATATAGTTACCAGTTCTTCTGACTGAAGGAGTAAGCAGTTTCTATGTATTGGAAGATTGAATTATGAATTTTTGGTTTTTCTTAATGGAATTTGTATTTAAATCTTTTTTTCTATAACCTTGAATCCTCTTATTGGGATTCAGAATACAATAGAAACCACAAGTTAAATGTTCTGAAGAAAAATTCCAACAGCATTGGCTTGTGTGTATATTTTTTAATTTAAATATGATGGGTAAACCAATTATTCACAAAGACAATTACGTTTTGTGAACACATTTCAGTAGTCCATTTATTTATTGATTTCTTTCTTTAGAAATATGCTAGCATGAGGAGGATTGCTTTAAGTTTAGATTTAATCTGTTTATTTATTGTCTCAAAAATTATTAGATGTTTTTATAAACTATTTTCCTGAAGTAATTTTTCAAACACTTATATTTTGATTAGTTTTTTTTAAATTTTCTTTTTCAGTTTATGATTGATTCAATTTCAATTCATTATTTCTAGTATTGATCATTCAGAAGAGAAGAGATTGGAACAAAAAGTTCACATTTTGGAAGATGAACTTGGTAAAAATGTAATAAGATTAGAGGTTTCTGAGAAAGTTAAAGCAAAATGTGAATTAAAATTAAAGGAACTTCAAGCTGAAAAGGTAAGAAATTCAATTTTGAAAGATTTATAATGGTTTTCTGTAATTAGTCATGTAAGCAGGTTAAGCACGGTCAATGTCAAACACTGACCATGAGCTAGATGTATTTATTGTGTTTCAGCATCATGAAAGTTGGATTCATTGCCATCCTGTTTGGTAGCTGTTATATTTCAATTAACTTCTCACTTTGATAGACTACTTTCAATATGATTAGAGGTGGCACATATTTTTCAAGACAACTTTGAGTAGTTGAAATTAGGGGAGAGACTAGCAGAAAAAGCTTGTAGTTGTAAAAAGTTAAAAAGTGAATGTGTAGGGGGAGCTTTCATCATAATTTTACGTCCATTTTCCTATGCTTGTATGGGTTGGATGGTCTTCTCCAGTGTGGTGCCTTGCTACTTGTTAGATTCCTGTCATCTTCTTTGTGAGGTTCTCAGCCGCCTGAGATCAGCTTTCACCCCTTCTTTCCATGTCTTCCTCTTCCTCAGGTTCCTTCCACTTGAATTGCTTGGCACTTCTTTACCCAACTGTCATCCTCCATATGCATCACATGTCTGTAGCAGCAGTCTTCTATCTGATTCCTCTTATATACCCAGTTTTTCTCTCAGCTCATTTGTGCTCCGTTGTACACGTTTCCTAGTGTTACACATCCAGCGGAGCAGGCTCATCTCATTTCTTTCTAGCCATCACATATTTTCTATATACATGTTCACTACCATGCAACATCACACTATGCACACAAGTTTCATTTTAAGATGTTTAGAACTCTTGCATGGAATTTTTTCTACACCACTACGACCAGTCTCCTCAGGCAGCATATCCAACTACCAAAAAATTGGGTACCCCTGTTTTTAAATAGTTTGCTTGATTGATTTTGTAGTGTATTATCACTAGTACTTCAAACTGTTGAATCTAAGAAGTGAAAGTATTTTATGTAATTACTGAGCAGGATAAAAATGCTTTTTTTTTCTTTCTTTTTTTTTTATTTTTTTTATCAACTTATTTAATATGCTAATCAAACTATGGGTTTTATACAAAATGTAACCATGGACACAAAAAGAAACCCCAATGTAATAGACATAGTTGCATAACAATTTATTTCAGACACTTCTGGCATAGATAAATTTTTCGTTTATTCTTCTTATCCTCTACCTTCCTTTCATTTTTTATAAACATTTCCTCTTTCTACTGAAAGTCATAGTAACAAGGTTTGAGAAATAAGAGGCATAAAATACCTGTTACAGCGTGGCTACTTTTTACAAATATTCATACATACACACCACATGAGACTGATGTAGTGACATACTGTTTTACTCCAGTGCCATTTGCAATTTAATAAAACTTGGATACAAAAGCAATATGCAAACATGACACTAAACCTATAAGTGTGCACTATATCTATATTACCACTCATCCAATAGCTCATGTTAAATACACAGAAACCCTATGTAATGTTACTAGTATAAGCCAAATACCTTTAGAAACCTACCAAAATTTTGTCTAGTTTCGATTTCAAGTGAGATACAATCCATACGCGATTTTGAATACTGTTTTCAAACATCAGCCTAACAATGAGGATAACTACAATTTCTTGCAATAGTAGTGCAAAATGCATTGAAATATTGATCACTTATGTAGAGAAACAGTTTGTTTTGTTTTCATTTGCTAATCTTTTCGACTGTAGCCTTAATTGTTTCGTTTGCTGATTGCAGTGAACAAAACAATTAAGGCTACAGTCGATGTGCAGCCATGCTGGAGCACTGCCTTTGTATATAATTTTTTTCTTCTCCCAGATGAAAAATGATTCAAATTCAGCAAAGAAGTTGAAAGAACTTAATGTTTCTCATAGAAGTTTACAAAATGATAAATCAAGATTACATGTAGAAAACATCAAACTCAGTGATGCTTTAAGACAGGCTGAAACACAGTGTTCTGCATTCAATATTCAGCTGAAAAATCTATATAAAGAAATAGAAAATAAGGTAAATGGGATATTTTATTTTTTAATATATTCATTTATTTCTATTTTTCTCCCTAGAATTTTGCTTCCGTCATTCCTCATCATTATCACCATAGTTTTACGTCTGTGTTTCCATACTAGCATGGGTTGGACGGAGATTTCTTGAGGCAAAATTTTACAGTCGGATACCCTTCCTGTCACCAACCATACTGATTTAGTATAGGAATTATACTACTGAGCGGCTGAGTATTTTATTTGGACATGTAAACAAACTCACCGGCCGATCGATAAAATGTCCAGGGATGACAAGCGCACGCACACATACACATTTACGACAGGCTTCTATACAGTTTCTGTCTATCAATTCTTTGGTGCCGCAATAAATACACCCAGTATACTCTGTACAGTGGTCGGTGATAGAAAGGGCATCCAGCTGTAAAAACCAAGCCAAATGAAACATTCGAGTGAAGCGTGGTCCCACGACCTGTCTAAGAGTTGTGACTCCAATTGGAATCGATGTGGGCCAAAATCACCTGTCAAACCCATGCTAGAATGGAAAACGGACGTAAAATGATCATGAATTCCACTCACTAGGCATTGGTTGGCCCAAGGGTTTAGTAGAAGACACTTGCCCAAGGTGCCGCACAGTGAGACTGAACCCAAAACCATGTGGTTGCTAGGCAATCTTCTTAACCACCGAGCCATGCCTGCTCATATAAATTCTGTATCTTAAAGAATTTCAAATTTTGAAAGACAACTTGAACTGTTTTTTCTTCCTTAATACATATTCTTTTCAAAATTATTTTCTGATATAAGACTATTTAAATTTGTGTTTCATTTAATCCTCAGATTTCAGAAATAAACTAGTTTCAAGTTTTAATTTTTTTTTCTTCTAATTAGGATGCAGACAACAATGAAAAAATTAAAGAAATTGAAAAAGAACTAATGGTAATTATATTCTATTTACTGTCTTAGTTTAGTTTTATGAGAAATCTAGAGCAAAGTATTGATAGGGTTAGTAGTATAGCTGGGTGCAACATAATGTGAGAAGAGTATTATAAATAAAGAAATGAATGTTTGGCCTTAAAAAAAAAAAATGAAATTAAGTAGCAGAGCAGTGTGGGAGGATGCTTCGAGGGCATAGTTGCCAGAAGGACAGGATGGAAAAAGTTCAGGGAGCTGTTACCACTGCTGGCAACAAAGAGCTTCTCTCTGAGTGAAAGGCAGATTGTATGATGCTTGTGTACAAAGTGCAATACTGCATGGTAGCGAAACCTGGGCCTTGAATGCTGAAGATCT
>JAOPJM010000997.1:0-10258 GCA_027124095.1 Muusoctopus leioderma | reverse complement strand
TAAAGGGGAGGTGGCGTATTTTCTTAGCACTATTCACAAGATGGTTTGGACATTGTGTATACATTACGTATCCACAAACGGAAATATATTCATCTCAGCCATCTCTTTGCGTGTAGGAAGGCCACTAAAGAGTCTGTGAATTTCCTGTGCGTCTCTCTATGTTGAATTTCTGCAACGGTTGTCTCAGATAATCTACATCTATGACCACTGTCATGAGGAATGTGAAACTTCACTTTCAATTTCGACTAGGATTTTTTATATTCAATGCAAAGTTCTTTCTCATTCGCTATTATTTGCAAAGGAGAATCTTTGTTAGAAACATTTCATACTGTTCTCTCCTTTTTATAAAATAAATAAAAATAATTAAAAAACAAGTTTTAATGTTTTATTATATCCTAGCATTTATCTTCTCTATAATCACAAACAGACTATTTGAAAATTCTGTTTTTCATCAATGTAGCGTGGTTACAGAAGCAAACGTTTGAAAGATTTTTATGAAAGAATACTTGAAAAGATTGATTAATTCTTTTGTAGATAAATATTTAATGTATATTGATTAAAGTTCTTGGTTTGAAAGAAAGTTAAGTTTTTACCTTCAGATGTTTTCTCTGCCAATGTATATTCTCTGCCAAGTTTCCAGTTCGAAGGCAGACCGTCTTGTCTTTCATATCATCGTATTGGGAAGACGGTAGTATATTCATCTCAGCCATCTCTATGTGTGTGGGAAGGCCACTAAAGAATCTATGACTTTCCTACGCAAAGAATAGCCAATGAGAAATGGCTTTACATTGAATAAAAAAACCTAGTCTAACTTGAAAGTGAAGTTTCTCGTTCCTCATGACTGTGGTCATGGATGTAGATTCTCTGAGTTAACAGTCGCAGAAATTCGACATAGTGAAACACGTAGGAAAGTCATAGACTCTTTAGTGGCCTTACCACTCACATATTACCAATAACGTTATTGACCGCAACATGCATTCGAACTTCTATTTAAACATAATTGTCATCCGTGATTTACCATCCCTAGAATTATATTCTGCTGAGACCTATTTCATATCCACGTCTTTTCACCAAATATTCACGTTCAACAGTTCGATCAATGGATTTTTCTCATTCACAAAACTTCTTCTATAAGCGAGAAATGGATAGGTTGATTGATTTTAGTATTCTACAGGTACAAGTCACTTGCCAAACAAGTTCATTGATATCGAAGATAGAAAGGCAAAATTGATTCCAGCAGAATTTGAACTTACAAACAAACAAAAAATGAAACTGCTATTAGGAGCCTAGATCGAATCTCCAGTTCAGTACAAACTTCACCGACTTAATTTGTGATAAATATTATCCTTATTAATATCATCCAACTATCCCATCTCACCAGTCCATGAGTTTTGCTCTTCCTATT
This sequence comes from Muusoctopus leioderma, assembly GCA_027124095.1. Lineage (NCBI taxonomy): Eukaryota > Metazoa > Mollusca > Cephalopoda > Octopoda > Octopodidae > Muusoctopus > Muusoctopus leioderma. The sequence goes on along the minus strand of JAOPJM010000997.1, from coordinate 8,853 downwards.
CAGACTAAAAACAAAATAAAAAAAGTTTACCTATGTGTACATAAGATAGTGTTACACAGCATCAAATTGAATCGTGTAACATATTGCCCTCAATCGAACACATTTATCACGTTGTGTTTTTGTGTGGCAAATGGAATCTCAAAGTCTCAAGTTACATTATTATTATTAATGCAGAGATGCTGTGACAGGAGTGGTAGAGCGTCGAACAAAATGCCTCATGACGTCCCCTGTGACGTGTTGAAATCTCGCCGTGGTCGACTTTGTCTTTCATCTTTCCGAGTTCGATAAAATGAGTACTAGTAAAGTACTGGAGTCAATGTGGTTGGTTTAATCGACGCAGTCAATTTAAATGTGTGGCATTGTTCCTAGGCTGGAATTTTTATTATTGAAACGGATATAAGCATTTTGCATTAATTTTAACCTTACCTTTTCTTTCTTGCAAAATATTATGTTTTAAACGGTTTATTCAATGTTCCTCTTCAGAAACCACATTTCCATGTTTATATACATGCATTCGAGCTTCTATTGAAATTACGAACATCTATTTTACACACACGTACATAAACATGTAAAATATAGCACCAGAAGATGAATGGAGAGCAAAAGATTCAGAACGAAAAGATGGTGTTAACAGTGCGAAAGATCCATCTACCATTACTAATATCTCATTTCAAAACCTTGGCATTTCTTTGTTTTGAAAATCCACACAAAAAAATCTTTCATCGTCCCTTGTCCCATCACATCTATGTCCGAACACTGTCAGTTATATTTGTTCACAGTCTCTCGGCCAGGCGCAAGCATGACCATGTGATTAAGAAGTTCGCTTCGCAACAACGTGGTTTCGGGTTCGATCCCACTGCGTAGCACCTTGGACAAGTGTCGTCTACCATAGCATCTAATCCACCAGATATTTGTGAGTGAAACTTGGTAGACGGAATCTGTGTAGCAGGCCATCGGAGGAACCGTTCCTGTTCTTGAATGGTAGACTTAATCCGTCTCTCGGTTTAGCACCCACCACCACCACCACCTGGGTCATGGGTGCCTTTAGCGGAGTCTACTCTATTGCCATCACTCAGGTCAGGTCCCCAATCTGAGGATAACTTCCTCTCTTCCTCGCACCGATCTCGGAAACCATGAACAGGGTCATGGGCGCCACTCTACCTCTTCTAACTAAGTCATAAAAAATAATAATATTAAAAACTATTCTGTGTCTAAATGGTCCACATATCAACCTTATCAAAACTCAATTTATTATCAATTAATAATATGTGATAATCACTGATTATATATATATTTTTTAAATATGACTATTTTCTCGACAAACATACGAGGAGAATCATTCTGTCTATTTTGTAAAACACACACACACACACACACACACACACACACACACACACACACACACACACACACACACACACACACACACACACACTATAATACAAAATCTAGATGGTTCTGGCTAAAAAGGGGTGACCAGTGGAGTAAGCAGAATGCTACTTGGATACAGGCTATGGTTTGATCAACCTCCGTCGGGTCCCCCGCACGAGGGTGTACGTTGTAACACACCCGAAACAGCCAACGACTCCGGATACAACACTGATGATGTGTCCAAGTAGGGTGCATCTGTAGATGTATGATGAACTACAAACAGTAGTTACATATATCAGGTAAAACACCCATTATAGATGGAAAAAGGACAGACCGCCTACGGGAATCAAACCACGTATCAGTCGTGTTCCGGACGACCGCGATTACCAATACGCTAAGATGACCCGCCGATTTTAACCGTCGAAATTAAAGCCTTTATCTTACAAGCGGGAACGTAACTAAGTAAACAATGAATCCTTAAAGCAATGTGAAATCAGAGATGACGATATGAATAACTACTTACAGCGTTAATGTCCTCCAGAATTCGTTCTAAGGCAACCAATGACTCGTGAAGCGGAATAGAGTCCCGGTGGTGTTGAGGCGTTGACTTGTACAACCGATTCAACAATAGTGGATACCTGACGGGAAAGAACAAATAAAGAAAATCATAAACCACAAATTCATTTTCGCTATTCTTTTAAAGACAAGATATATCGGGGAAGGGAGGGGAGATAATTTATTGTATCAACTTTATTATATTCAGAGTCGTATTTGTTTGGCAAGCGACTTGATTTGAGACCGTGTGTTGAAACCAAAACAATTACATCGTGGAAGAGTCACTTTAGCTATTTAAAAACACACACACACTGTTATATTCACTTTATATTTATTTCGTGAGGTGTCAACATTTTCGTCGCACTCTTTGCGACCTGGTCACTGATAAAGTTATACAGAAACTGCAGTTGCGGCAACCTGCTCACTGATACAGTGTCAGTGACCAGGTCACCGCGGGTGCGATGAAAATTTTGACACCTCACAAAATAAATATAAAGTGAATTAACAGCTTTTTGATCGAACTACTGAATGCCCATCGTCGAAAACCGACGGAGGATCCATCAAATGCCTAGATACACAGTAAAATGCCTGTAGTCAAGTTGAAATTTCTTGAACTGTGAACTGAGAGTCCAACACTTTCCCTCTCAACCATTCCACATCTACCCAAATATATTACTGGTATTTATCATATCGAGCCCGGGAAGATGGAAGTGAACATCGGCCCGGTTTTATAACTAGTTTGCCACAAAGTGAAGGTGCCGTGGCCTAGTGGTTAGGGTGGTTGGGCTCCCGATCGTAAGGTCGTGAGTTCGATTCCCGGGCCGGGTGGCGCGCTGAGTCTTTGAGCAAGGCACTTTATTTTCACGTTCAGCTGAAAAAATGAGTACCACCAGCAGCAGCAGCAGCAGGGGGAGTTAACTCTGAAATGGACCGGCGTCCCGTTCAGTGGGGAGGGGGGGGGGAGGCTTACATTCTTAGTCCCTTAACGCCATGGAAACCGGGATAATCTCCGACTCTAATGGGCCCCCTCGGCTCTAGAAGGACTTTAACTTTAACCTTTGTCACAAGGTAGGTAGATCAGTGTACTTACTTCATAACTCTTTGGACAGGAACCATAAGGAATGACTTCAGACTCATACGACGTACTGTTGTGTTCTCAGCCTGCGTCACTTGCAGGAACGCTCGCAGAATATCGTTGTCTGTCTCAAGTTTCTCCAATATGTCCATGGCATCACTCTGGTGAAGTAAAGGGGGGAGAGAGAAAAAAGACATACTGAGTTAAGGTGGTGGAGGAGAAAGTATGAAGGTGGAGGGTGTAGTAGATGGGTGGTAGTGTTGATGGTAGTGGTGGTGGAGGAGGTGTGGTAGATGTGTTGGTGGTGGTGGTAGTGGTAGTGTGTGTGGATGTGTGTGTGTGTGAGGGGGACATATACATAGTGATAGTGTGAGAAGAAGGTATATGTATATGAGTGTGTGTGTGTGTGTGTGTGTGTGTGTAGGTTGGAAATTGAGAGACTATGATAAAATGGGTGGAGAGTGAAAGACATATAGAGTACGAGTGAGATAGATAGACAGATATAGTGTAGGAAGGAGATAGATAGATATAGTGTAGGAAGGAGATAGATAGATATAGTGTAGGAAGGAGATAGATAGACAGATATAGTGTAGGAAGGAGATAGATAGAGAGATACAGTGTAGGAAGGAGATAGATAGATATAGTGTAGGAAGGAGATAGATAGACAGATTATAGTGTAGGAAGGAGATAGATAGACAGATATAGTGTAGGAAGGAGATAGATAGACAGATATAGTGTGGGAGGGAAGAAGATAGAGAAACAAATGGACAGACAGTGAAAGACAAAGAAAGAAACGTGAAATTATTGTGGAGATTACCAACCTGTTTGATGCAATATTTCTCAAAGGCTTTGAACATGTGGATTGATTGTTGGAACAACTGACCAATATTAACACAGTCGACCTCCTGTAAAATATAGCAGACGACAACATAAATTGATTGAAAAATACATAACTTTATAAGAGATACGACATGTTATGAACGTTATGTCTGTCCTAAACTGACTGATAGAAAGGATCTACTGACAAATATTAACACAGTCTACCTCCTGTCAAAATATGGCAGACGACACCATAAATTGATTGAAAGAATAACTTTTATGAGAGATACGGCATGTTATCATCATCATGTCTGTTCTAAACTGACTGAGAGAAATAAATTGTAAGATATATTTATCATTGAAGCTAATGATTTTTTTGTCTTCTAATTACGGGTGTAAGTTTATGATAACACATTTCTTAGCTCAGTGTATGTTAGATCCGACACAATGTAATACAGTAACATTGTGACGCATGTGACACAGTAGTAACACGGTAGTAACTCAATGTAAGACTAACATTGTGACACAGTAGTAATACAATGTAACATTGTGACACAGTAGTAACACAGTGTAACATTGTGACACTGGCACCTTCAACTGAACCACCTCATCCAATATGGAGGTTAGGAAGTATTTTTAACTCCTTAGGTTCTTCCCTTAAAGTAGCTAAAATTTGTTTGACTTCCTCGAATCTGCCACCACTTTGACATCGTTACTGCTACCACCACCAATGATTCTCATCATATATATATATATATATATATATATATGAGAGAGAGAGAGAGAGAGAGAGAGAGATATACAGACATACAGAGAGAGAAAGAGAGAGTAGTGATGTAATAAGAAGTTGGTCTTACCTTGTCGTTATGAAGCGGTGAACTGTTCAAGACACGATTCAATTGTTCAATGAAATTTTCATTGACGTCCACCAATTCCTCCAAATTGAGGAACACCTCTGTCAGTTGTTGGTTGTTGATAAGACCAGCTTCTTTGATGGGGCCATAGAATTCCTGAGAAATAGAGAATTAAGAGAACTGGTTAAAGAGATACATGATAAAGAGATACATGATAAAGAGATACATGATAAAGAGATACATGATAAAGAGATACATGATAAAGAGATATATGATAAAGAGATACAGACAGCTAGCTAAGACACGGCTAGAGACTTATTAGAATAGTGAGTACCACTAGATGGATAGAGTGTATGTAGGTGTTGACTGGATAGACAGACAGAGTGCATATGTTGACTGGATACACAGACAGTGTGCATATGTTGACTGGATACACAGACACAGTGTGTAGATGTTGACTGGATACACAGACACAGTGTGTAGATGTTGACTGGATAGACAGACAGTGTGCATATGTTGACTGGATACACAGACAGAGTGCATATGTTGACTGGATAGATAGACACAATGTGTATATGTTGACTGGATAGATAGACACAGTGTGTAGATGTTGACTGGATAGATAGACACAGTGTGTAGATGTTGACTGGATAGATAGACCTTTGTAGAGATGGTGATAGGTAAAATCCATAAACAATACTGCGAATTCACTTAATCAAAGTATCTCTTGAAAATCACATGAAATTCTTGAAGTTTCACATATTTCACAATAATTCAGTTAAAGACTTACATATGTTACTGGAATTAGGTCCTGGATAGTGAAATGCATTTGCTAGAAATTTCCCCTTTCCTGGGCAGAACTGTTCGGTTGTCCTTCTTATTACCCGTTTAGGGGCTTCATCTCTGAAACATAATGAGATATACCTCAGGATTGATCTCATGGATTAAATAATAGGATAACATACACCCCCCTCTATTCACACTCTTGGTCACATTTGCCTTGAATAATGGAGACTATGTAGAGTAGAGAGGACACCTTAGCCTTACAGGAGACAAGGCATCCTCTCGAGTGTTGGTGCCATGATAAAATACACCCAATACACTCTGTAAAGTGGTGATCGAACGGAGATAGCGTAGGGTAGAGCGGACTCTTTAGTGGTGTTTTCGGACATGACAACTTCTCTAGTGCTGGTGCCTCGATACACCCAGTATACCCTGTAAAGTGGTTGGTGATAGGAAGGGCATCCAGCCGTAGAAACCATGCCATACGAAATGTGCGAGTAAGACGTGGTCCCGTAACCCGTCTAGGAGAGTGGTGACTCCCAATGAGAACTGACTCGGGTTGAAATCACCCGTCCAACCCATGCCAGCATGGTAAGTGGATGTAAAACGATAATGATGATGATACAGTATGTCTATCGACGGGTACTGATTTATAGTGTATATTTTGTTGATTGGTTTTTGTGACGTATTATTGTGCACTCGTGTTTGTTATGTATGTAGCATACAATGAAGTGGATAGTGTATGGATAGCCGGAAGGAAGATGTTTGGTTCATATCTTGCCCTCACCACCCCATTGTATCAGTGGCCAAGACACTTACTTAACTCTCAAGTGTGTCATTGTACCTCGCTATAAACTGGAATGGATGGATAGCTGAAGCATAAACTAGATCTCGTGGGCTGGATAAGGACAATTGTTCCTAAAAAAAACCCTATTCATAGTATAGGCCAAAAGTAAATGTATAAAGGGGTCATTATAACAACTTTATTAACAATACAGAAAAGAAAGAATGTAAGGTGTTAGCATATAGGTGTCAGTATATTTAACAGAATATTTTTAAAAAATAATTAAATTTAAAAAAAAAGAAATTGAGTCATGGGCCGGACTAAACATTCCCGCAGGTCGGTTCTGGCCCGCGGGCCGTATGTTTCACACCCCTGGTGTAGTGAATTGCCAGCATGAAGATGTATGGTTCCTATCTTCTTGCCCTCAGTACCTCATTGTATCAGAGCAGCTAGCTATAAACTAGATACTACACGATAGGAATAACTCGCTGTTGATATGGTAACTGATTTGTTAGCTTGCAGTAGCGAGTTCCATTCCGGCTGTAAACCAGGGGCAGATTGATCTCTCATCTGCTTAAGAGTTAATGCCAGGAAAACAGCAGATATAAACAGCAAGGGTACCTGAATCATTTAGATTTGGAAAGGTTTAGCTTTATTCTACAGTGACGTTAATGTGCAGTTGTGGTAATATGCTGTGGTGTTATTGTGCAGTGGTGTTAGTGTGCAGTGGTGTTATTGTGCAATGGTGTTAGTGTGCAGTGGTGTTAGTGTGCAGTGGTGTTAGTGTGCAATGGTGTTAGTGTGCAGTGGTGTTAGTGTGCAATGGTGTTAGTGTGCAGTGGTGTTAATGTTCAGTGGTGTTAGTGTGCAGTGGTGTTAGTGTACAGTGGTGTTGGTAAGTGTAGTGATGTTAATGTACAGTGGTGTTGGTAAGTGTAGTGACGATAATGTACAGTGGTGTTGGTAAGTGTAGTGATGTTAATGTACAGTGGTGTTGGTAAGTGCAGTGACGATAATGTACAGTGGTGTTGGTAAGTGTAGTGATGTTAATGTACAGTGGTGTTGGTAAGTGTAGTGATGTTAATGTACAGTGGTGTTGGTAAATGCAGTGACGTTAATGTACAGTGGTGTTGGATAGTGTAGTGACGTTAATGTACAGTGGTGTTGGTAAATGCAGTGACGTTAATGTACAGTGGTGTTGGTAAGTGCAGTGGCGTTAATGTACAGTGGTGTTGGTAAGTGTAGTAATGTTAATGTGCAGTGATGTTCGTAAGTGTAGTGACGTTAATGTACAGTGGTGTTGGTAAGTGTAGTGACGTTAATGTACAGTGGCGTTGGTAAGTGTAGTGACGTTAATGTACAATGGTGTTGGTAAGTGTAGTGGTGTTAATGTACAGTGGTGTTGGTAAGTACAGTGAGGATAATGTACAGTGGTGTTGGTAAGTGTAATGATGTTAATTTACAGTGGTGTTGGTATGTGTAGTGATGTTAATGTACAGTGGTGTTGGTAAGTGTAGTGATGTTAATGTACAGTGGTGTTGGAAAGTGTAGTGACGATAATGTACAGTGGTTTTAGTGTGCAGTGGTGTTAGAGTGCAGTGGTGTTGGCAAATGCAGTGATGTTAATGTACAGTGGTGTTGGTAAGTGTAGTGACGTTAATGTACAGTGGTGTTGGTAGGTGTAGTGATGTTAATGTACAGTGGTGTTGGTAAGTGTAGTGACGTTAATGTACCGTGGTGTTGGTAAGTGTAGTGTCGTTAATGTAAAGTGGTGTTGGTAAGTGTAGTGACGTTAATGCAATGTGGTGTTGGTAAATGTAGTGATGTTAAAGCAAAGTGATATTGGTAAGTGTAGTGACGTTATTGTGCAGTGGTGTTGGTAAGTGTAGTGACGTTAATGTGCATTGCTCTTAGTTTTCTACTACATGCATACTGATGCTGGTGGGACATGCATGTACTGTGCAATGGCATGGACATCTGACACATGTAATGAAGTATTGTACAATGTGCATGCATTTATTTTGCACTAACACCGCTTTGTTTTGCAGGAGTGTTGGTGGTTTTAATGAGTGCATGCATCATAGTTGCTATGGTGCAGTTGTGTTAGCAGTGTAGGGCGTAATTAGGGGTGCAGGGTTCTAAATGTATCCGCAATACTCATCTCTGAGGTTTAACTTGATGGACACAGAATTATATGGTGAGCGATATCTGGACAATTTAAGAAGTTACCATGACAACACGTGGGGCAGATGGGAGACTGAAGCAGTTACCATGGTAACGTAGTGATGACAGATGAGTGATAACAAATAAGGGTTTTACTTTATGTTGATGTCTATGACGTAGGATCCAGGCAGTGTAGCGATGTTGATGATCCTTCCAGGAATATAGTTTGTGACAGCGATCTGGTACCAGATACCATCCAGCTAGTTTGCACATTTAGAAGAGAAAACCATGGATAAGATTAGTATTAAGATCATTATTATTATTATTATTATTATTATTATTATTATTATTATTATTATTATGAAAAATTTGCCTTGATATATGCTGTATTTACACATTATCCACCGGGTGTCACCCAGACACCTGAGACAGATAACGGATATGATGTT
>JAOPJM010000982.1:8520-18858 GCA_027124095.1 Muusoctopus leioderma | reverse complement strand
AACAAGGTGTAGTGGGTAGGAAACAATCCTGACTTAATCTGGCCAGCATCCTTTAATAACTTACCACAAACTATGTATGTCATCTTAAAACGATACCTAGGGTCTTAACCTGCTGCAACAACAACAGCAATTACAACAACAACAACAAATACTACTACTACTACTACTACTACTACTACTACTACTACTACTACTACTGAAGTAGTGAGAATAGTGAGGTGAAGGGGGTGCAAGGGTGGCCAACGAAAATAGGGGTGGAGAATAGGGAATAAGGAGCTTTTGATAAGATACCTGTTATTGCTCCCTCTATCGAAATTGCTGGTCGATCGTGTGTGTGTGTGTGTGTGTGTGTGTGTGTGTGTGTGTGTGTGTGTGTGTGTGTGTGTGTGTGTCAATGTGTAAAACTCATTTGAGAGTAGACATTGTTGGTCGATGGTATTTACGATCCACAACACACACACACATACACACACACACATGCACACACACATACACACGTACACACACACATGCACACACACACGCACATACACGCAAACATGGACACGCATACAAACACATACACATACATACACGCACATACACTGACACACACACAGATGCACATGCCTATTGCAAACACACACACACACACATACACACACACACACACACACACACACACACACACACACAGAGCCATACAGCATATCATTGACGGTGATGAACCCGTGTAACCAAACTCGTAAATAAGTAAATAAATAGAACGTGTGTGAGTGGTGTAGCGGTATGCGTTCGTCAGAGATGGACACTTGATTTCGCTCATTAAATGAGCTAACAACACCAAACGCTGCTTATAAAAACATGCGCCTTACACGACAAGAGTTAACAGGGACTGCTTCATTAAAGTGAGTTATTTACATGTATAGAGTGAAACGGATGGATGGCCAACGGATTGCCCAGCTGAATAAGGATGTCGGACGGACTAGTAGCCAGAGTATGTATCGATGGTTCGCATCCCCGACACCGACGCAACAACACTTGAATCTTTTCCACCTCACAAACGATTCGATAAACGGATCTGATTGTATTGAATTTCTCTACACAGATGTAGTTTTGCATGCCAATTACGGAAATCTTATTAATTTTTTCGAGAAAAAATTAATTAAAAAGTTACAACCCTTTAAAGATTGAAATGTTATTTATTTTTTTAGCCAATCACATTCTTCCATTAACTGCGGGGTGTTACGTCATCGCACTTGGGGTTATGTACTAGTTTCCAACGCAATTCGGTCATTGAATTGTGTTGGAAACTAGTATATAACTATACTTGGATAATATCATAAAAATATTTTCATCACGCATTATGCTCGAAATAGCAGCCAAATGACATTTTAACGAAAATAAAAATATCGAAACCAAATACTTGGATAATTTCATAAAACTATTGTTTTCATTCTCTTTCATTGAAATCTTTTCTTTATGCAAAAGAAAAATTAAATAAAAACAAGCCTAGAGCAGAGCAAAATAAAATAAAAACATTGCGGCGGCGCAGCTACAGCAAGAAATACTGCGATGGGCGGGCGGTACGGTGATAGCTAAAATTACGATGGGGCGGGCGGTACGGTAATGGCTAAAATTACGATGGGGCTGGCGGTACGGTAATGGCTAAAATTACCCCAAAAATTAAATCTTTAAGGCTTTGTAACTTTTTTATTATTAATTTGTCGGAGAAATGAATGTGATTTTCGTAATTAGCATGCGAAACTACATCTAAGATGAACAATTTTTTAAAAAATGCTATCAGTGAAACAAAAAGACTAGGTCCGATTATTTATTAATTTAATCTTCACATTAAAGTAGTATTTTCGATAATGAAAATATTCACATTCTAATTTAAGTATTTCATTTTATGTTCGTATTCACATAATGAAAGTATTACATTATAGGCTTCCGTACTGAAGGTTGGCGGCTGTAATTCTACGGGACCATAGTTATCTAGGTGTACCAGCTAATGTAATGCTAGAAATACAAAAAGACAGGACAGTTACGGCTGGAACGCCTGTGGTCATAGGTCTGCTCAATCAGGATGACCTAGGGCTAAACAACAACAACGCGGTGTTAATTTAAAAAAAGCCCCAGTTAAGACAGAAATATAAGGTAGAACTCTACTCTGTGATTGGTCAGATTTGGACCAATGAGAAACTTCATTGACATAGCTTGAAAAATGGTGGAAGAAAGACTTAGCGAAGATGAAGCTGCTTTGTACGACAGACAGATCCGTCTGTGGGGGCTGGAGGCCCAGAAAAGGTAAACTAGGCTAAACATCATTGATTTAATAACACCTAACACAACAACCATGAAAATCTTTTCTCCTTCATTCCTTTAAACACCTCTCCATCACTCTCCTCATTAACCACATGTTCCTCTCGGAAGTGTCTCTCAGTACAACCCGGTTTCCATTCACGTCTCCGCTGTTATTTAACATCCCCACTGTGGTCACATCTCATAATCTCCATCCCTTCCTATGTATATATGAGGTCTGGTATCTATGTGTAAATTCCTATATCTCTGTTTTCCCGTCGAGCCGAATTGGAAGGTAACACTACCTTCCGTCCTCACTCACCTGCTAACAATACAATTAATTGAAGAACAAAGACATTAAGAGAAATAAACACATCGACCAACTCAACGACGAGTTAATTTTGATCGATTGCAAAATGCTGAGATCGAACACGACCATCATTTATTGTTTGTTATCCGTCACATTTTCGTTTATTTATATTTTCGTTTTTGTACTCGATCCGATATTTGCAATTTTATTTTGTTTGTTTTCGTTCCGGTCTGGTTCTAATTTTTGTTCTTGTTCCATACTTTGTTTCCCATTAAATATCAGCATATTTCAGGTAAATTTAATACGTTTAATCATTGATAATTGATAAAATTGATTTCCTGTTATGAATTACATCTGTTATGCTTAATTTGAAATAGCGGGGAATATAAAAAAAAGAAACTTGAATCAGCTGCCGAAACGAAAATCAATTCATCTATACCACCACCACCACCTGATCTTTGGGTGGTAGATCTATCACACCACCCTGTTTAACACCACCACCATCACACGATCCTTGGGTAGTAGGTCTTAACACATCACCCCACCCAGTTTAACACCTGTAGGTAAATGTAGTAGGTGGGGAGAGAATTCCAGATGTGTTTTTTTCGTTTCTGGGTCTCCAGCATCCAATGTAACATTCAAATTATTTTAGTCGGAACCACCAAATATTTTGCTATCATATTCGTAATAAACGTGAGGAAAGTATGGCTATTAACTACCCAAGTGTATTAAATAGAAGAAAGTTTGAACAACTGCAATTGTTATTATGTTTTGCCAGGAACAACAGTTGTAAACTTTCACTTTCAAGTGGCACCGGAGACGAAAAAAAGATATTTTCATAAAAATGAAATCTCTCTCTCTCTCTCTCTCTCCATCGTTACAGTGTCAGGAAGAGGAAATAAAAAAGCAAAACGATGATGATGATGAATCCTCACACCACCACCAACAACAACGTCTGCCTATTTGAACCACTGTATTATGTCCTACAGATAAATGATGACTAATCTATATATTCTGTTATAGTTTGTGTTAAGTTTTTGTTTTACTTGTGAATTACTAACTTTTTGACATTTCATCTAAAAACTGTTTCTTTGTTGTGCAGTGAATGTATAACATTGGATATTTGACAACTGTCTTCGTCTTTTCTGTTAAGTTAATCACTTAATGTAGAATTATGCTAGATCATGTGACTCCTATACACGTGTGTACTGGATTGCTGTAGAACAGCTCACTGTTTATTATAAAAGCTGGATGAAATAACGTCGTTAGTCGACAACTTCTGAAGTGTGAAATACATTTATGGTTGGATATTGACTCTCTTTTACTCTTTTTGACTGCGGCCATGCTGGGGGCACCGCCTTGGAGGTCGATCAGATCGACCCCAGTACTTATTCTATCGGTCTCTATTGCCGAACCGCTAGGTAAGGAGAGGTAAACAAACATACGGAGACAAACACACACACATATATACATACGACGGCCTTCTGCAGTTTCCGTCTACCAAATTCACTCACAAGGCATTGGTTGGCCCGAAGGCTATAGTAGAAGACACCCAAGGTGCCACCAGGCAGTGGGACTGAACCCGAAACCACGTAGTTGCGAAGCGAACTCCTTAACCACACAGCCATATAATTACTCTTAATCATAATAGAGATCGATTTAATTTTATACATAAAATGTCGTACATAAAGGTTGAAAACTGAAGGTAATCATTGAAAGTGGTAAGGGACCAACAAATATGTTGGACTTTGTGGTGTGGCTGGCTGTTGTTGTTGTTGTTGTGCTCCCTTGTTAGTCCTGTTTTGAGTAAACATATGGCACATAGGTAGCTGTTATTGTTTTTGTTTAGCCCCAGGTCAACCCTGGTCCAGCAGACCTATCATCAAAGGCGTTACAGCCGTGACCATCCCCGTCTTACTTATCTACGAATATATTATACAATGTGTCCTTCCGTTTTTAAGATGGTAGGGTGTGATTTGAAGGAGATTTAGCTGCTGTTTCTAGCATGTCGAGCGACCTCGCTGAGGCTCCTTCGTTAGTCCGCAGCTGTTATTGTTTTGTTGTTGGTGGTGGTGGTGTTTAGCCCCAGGTCGACTGATCGAGCAGACCTCTGATCAAAAGCATTCCAGTCGTGACCATTCTGCCCTTTTAAGGGTATCCAGGAATACATATATAATGTATCCTTCCCTTTTTTAAGATTGTAAGGAGTGATTTGAGAGAATGTAGCTGCTATTTTCAGCAGGTCGACGACTTCGTAGGGGCCTACCTCTATAACTGGTTGTTTAACCATAGGTCAGCCTTGATCGCACAATCTATGATAAAAAGCATTCTAACCGTGACCCTCCTGTCCCTTTCCTAAGCACAGTGCACCCAGAACCACATCATCCATTGTGCCACTTTTTTAAGACGCTAGCATATATTTGAGAGAGATTTGCCTACTATATCTAGCTGGGTGAGCGACGACATAGAGGCCCCTTCTTTGCTCGTTGGTAGCTGTTAGCAAGGCTGGATGTGACCAACAGATCTAGCAATCCAAATTTGCCATTCCCAAGACTGGCCTTAGGAGGTGCGGGGCCCAATTGGGAACAATTTTGGTGGGCCCCAGGTTCCTAGCCAAGATCTGTAGAATCATAGAAATATATGATAAACATAAACAGTATAAATAAACACTACTGACTTTGTAAAAATTCATGAAAAATTATAATCATTGCTGTTCATTGTAAAACCTGAAATGTGGTGTTATATATATATATATTGCAATGTGTTGTTGTGTGTGTACTTGATGAGCCGGGAGTAGATTACTCTAGCGCGGGGCCCAATTGGGAGCAATTGGTCCAATTGGCTTAAGTCAGACCCTGGGCATTCCTTTCTGTCAGGTTAACGATCACACTAACATGAGGTGACTTAATGTGATGTGTGGTGAGGGAAGTCTGGACAAATTTTCTGTCCTTCATTGTCCAGTCTGTTGTATATCTGTAGTTCTAGTGATAGTTACAGCACAGGTGGGCAATGTGGACTTAAGACAGATTACAATAGTTGTCTCTCTTCAGCACTTGTAAACAAGTGCCAATCAATGAGACACAGAGAGAGGTTCTATCTGGTTGTTTGACTTGCTAGAAATAGCAGTGGATATAGTATACCGTAAACAAAGACTGGATTATTTCGGATTGAATGTCTTTGGTAATAGGTCTGCTCAATCAGGGCTGACTTGGGGTTAAACAACAGCAACAAATACCAGTAAAATACTGGTGCTGATCTAATGAACCCCAAAATGTGTGGCCTTTTGCCTGTGTTAGAAATTATCATTATCATTGTTGTTAAGGCGGCTAATTGGCAGAGTCATTAGTGCGTTGGACAGAATACCTTACAGTATTTGTTCTGGCTTTGAGTTCAAATCCTGCTGAGGTCAACTTTGCCTTTCATCCTTCTGGGGTCGATAAAATAAAGAACCAGTCAAGTACTGGAGTTGTTGGCCTTGTGCCTATGTTACAAACAATTGTTGTTGTTGTTGTTGTTGCATTTATACATTCATCCATTTTCCCATGCTTGCATGAGTGTGGTGGCTTTGCTGTAGTAATGTTTTACAGCTAGCTGCCCTTCCTACCACTCGACCATGAAGTAGGAGTGGGACTTGTGTTTCGTCAGTGAAACCAGAGCAAGCAGAGTTATGTGGCTCATTCAATAGGCACAGCACAGTGGCTGTAATAGTTGTGGTTAGCAGTCCAGCCAGCACATTAACTAACCTTACAGCCTTTTGTGACTCTCAGTGTCCAGTTGTACACACAAACACACACACACACACGCATATGATGGATTCTCCCTCAGTTTCAACGACGAGTGTTCCATTGCTTGATCAACGGAATAACCTACTCATTGAATTAATGTGTAAGTTGCTGAGCATTCCACTGACACATGTACCCTTAATTTAATCCTCAGCTAGAATCAGTGTAACACAGTGTGACAAGGCTGGACCTTTGAATTACATGTACAATCATCCGACAGGCTTCCACTCAATTTCCATCTATACCCAGATTCACTCACAAGGCTTTGGTTGACCCGAGGCTATGGTAAAGACACTTGCCCAAGATGTCACACAGTGGCATCAAACCCAGGACCTCGTGATTGCGAAGCAAGCTTCTTAACCATTCGGCGATGCTGCGTATATATATACATATATATTATTATTCATAAATAACTCCTCATAATTGTTAGTAGTTCACAGTGATAATGTCAGGATTATTCCAGACGATTTTAACCTAATTCCTCTGAAATAAGTTTTAGTTTATGGAGATCCTTTAAAAAGATGATCAAAAGCATCTCTTGCTTTTATCCATGGTAGTCACCATTAAAGATTTTAGTTTCACTTTTCCACACAGTGAAATAGATCCTGGGATGTATTCCACTGCATGGCTTTTGGGCAAGTGTTTTCTACTATAGCCTAGAGCTGACCAATGCCTTATGAGTGAAATTGGTAGACAGAAACTGTATAGAAGCCTTTCGTATATATATATATATATATATATATATATACACACATGCACACACACACACACATATATATGTGTATATATATGTGTGTGTGCATGTTTGCTTTTGTCTCCGTGAAGTCTTGATTGTTGACATAGCTCATTCTACCAGTGAACATTTGTTTACATCCCATGTATAACAATCAACTGGCAGATTAGCTGTTCAATGGTTAAAGATCCGTGGAAAAACTACCTTACTTACAAACGTATGTTAGGGTTGGCAACAGGAAGGGCATATTGCTGTACAATACTGCTCAAAACAAAATTTCATCCGACCCATGGCAGCATGGAAAAACAGATGTAAAAATGATGATGATGTTGATTGGAAACCCTTCTAATACCATTCCACCCCATATCTGGCTCCATGGTACCAAATCACCCAAAGATGTCTGTATTAAAGTGTTCATATTTAAATCAAACCTGCACTAAAATCTCATTATTAAATAGACAATAATGTGAAATTCCAGCAATTAATAATTCCAACATAGTTTTAAAATAATCTTGCTTAATACAATAAAAAAAAAAATATATATATTACAGTTATTGTACTACCCACCTACCAAATTCTTGATTATTAGAGTTAGAAATATGATCATAAAAAGGTTAATGTGTTATGGTTTTATAGTCTTTCCACTTCCAGGGTTATGTGTTATGGTTTTATAGTCTTTCCACTTTCAGGGCCAGAAAACACTTCAACCCCCAAGAACTACTAACCCTCTACAAAGCTCAGGCAAGTCTCACAATGTAGTACTGCTTCCACATCTTGGACAGTGCTGCTGCTACACATACAGACATCCTAGACTGCATCCCCCAAAAAGACCCCATAACAGATTTGATATGTAGTCACTTGCTAACGAACTCAAACCACTTTCCCACAGACATGCTGTCTCCCCCTCTCTCTGCTTTCCTATGGCTACTACAGTGGCCTCTGCTCTTCAGAGCTGGCTAGTCTCATGCCACCTCCACTCAGGCACTCCTGATTCACTTGTGTCTCTTCCTCTTGTCACTCATTGTGTCCATCCCATTGAGGTTCTGCACTAACCACTAAGCCCATGTTGGCCCTCTGGTGGAATGTAGCATCAGCTGGTTATTTTCTACACTGAATACACAACATTTATACACACTCACACACATACACCTCCTTGCTAGTTCCACACTAAGATTTGTTTTCTTTAATTCCAGGACTGTTGTGTTGAAAAGTGGAATTCTACCAGAAGATGCTATCATTCAAACAGTGTTAACTGAAATAACCAGTGTGTGGTATTACAATTGTCTGACAGTAACAATGTGATGTAAGACAGATATACCTACAGTAAAGTGTTATCATATGATTGACATTAGGGAGAAGTCATTTTTCTCATAGTTTCATCTTAAATTGACATAAACCACTTCATTGAAACAAACACTTAATCAGTGAGACATTTCTTGGAGAACATTCTAAATTTTAAATCAGCTGATTCAGCTTGAGAAAATAACGTCTTTTTTTTTTTTTTTGTAACTGTTGAAAACTATTGAAAGACATACTCATTTTATTTCAAATGTCTTCATAGAAATGAAATACAGAAATCATCATTATTAAAGTGTATTGAGCAAACAATGTTAGAGACAGAAGAGAAACCTTTCAGATGTGATGTTTCTAAAAACTCAAACCTAACTTCTCATAATAAATATATTCATGATGAAGATAAAGTGTACAAATGTGGAAATTGTGGTAAAACATTTTCTAAAAACTCTAACCTAACAGACCATAAACGCATTCATACTGGTGAAAAACCATATAACTGTGGAATCTGTGGGAAGGCGTTTTCTCGAAATAGTACATTAACTGATCACACACGTATTCACACTGGAGAAAAGCCATACACGTGTGAAATCTGTGGGAAAGCATTTTCAAGTAGCAGTAGTGTATCTGATCATAAACGTATTCACTCAGGAGAAACACCTTACTACTGCGAAATCTGTGGCAAGGGGTTTGCTTTTAATAGTAAATTATCTCGTCATGTTCGTATTCACACAGGAGAAAAACCATACCACTGTGAATTTTGTGGGAAGTCATTTTCTTGTAGAAGTACTTTACTATGTCATAAACGCACTCACACAGGAGAGAAACCATACCAATGTGAAATCTGTGGGAAAGCATTTTCTGCTAGTAGTAAATTGTCTCTTCACGTACGTATTCACACAGGAGAAAAACCATATTTTTGTGAAATTTGTTGGAAAACATTCTCTCGTAGCAGTATGTTAACAGATCACAGGCGTATTCACAACGGTGAAAAGCCATACCACTGTGAAATTTGTGGGAAATCATTTTCTTCTAATAGTAAATTCTCCTGTCACAAACGTGTTCATTCAGGAGAAAAACAATACCACTGCAAAATCTGTGGCAAATCGTTCTCTTTTAATAATCACCTAACTGATCATATACGTATTCACACTGGGGAAAAGCCTTACCAATGTGAGTTTTGTGGGAAAGTATTTGCTTGTAGCAGTAACTTGTCAGAACACAGACGTATTCATACAGGTGAAAAACCATTCTGTTGTGAATTTTGTGGAAAAGCATTTTCTAGAAATAGAAATTTAGTACGTCATTATCATATCCACACAGGAAAATGACCATACCACTATAACATTTATAAAAAATAAATATATTTTATTTTAACTACAAATTAATCGTAAGATCTTGTAGTTTACTTGAAGTAGTGAAATACTACTATTTAAATATAAACAAGGAACAATGAAGAAGGCCACCACATTGCTGAAGAATTATTGTGTCTCCTTTATGGTTTATTACATCTTTATATCAGAAGATTTTGGATTTACAACATCCCAGAATTTTGCAATTATGCTTCATGAATATCAAAGATTATTATGACTATCTCTTTTACTCTTTTACTTGTTTCAGTCATTGGACTGCGGCCATGCTGGGGCACTGCCTTGAAGCCGATCACTATGTAAATATTGTTGGATTAAACATAATAAATACTATAACACTATTAATATAAACAATAATAATATCAATGATATAGAGACTCTAGTAGACAGACAGATTGTATAACTATACAGCCACTTGGAATTAATCTAACCAATGATCTATCTCAAGCACTCTATCAATACTATATCTCAAACTCTCTATTAGTACTGCATCTCAAGCACTCTATCAATACTATATCTCAAACTCTCTATTAGTACTGCATCTCAAGCACTCTATCAATACTATAT
>JAOPJM010000969.1:0-12262 GCA_027124095.1 Muusoctopus leioderma | reverse complement strand
TCGTTGCTAAGGCATTGAGTAGGTATTCTGTCCTTTTCCCGTCTTCCAGGGGTGCTTTACCCAATATATATAACTACGGTTTGTAGTTCATCAGTATTGTAGTAACTTCCCAACATAAACTAATCTTTAATATTTATCAATGCTTTAGCAACGATTCATTGTTTACATTTAAAAAAATATTTAATTTTAAAATAATTTTATTTACAAATGCTCAATGCCATGAATTTTCAAGGTTGATGGTGTAGGATATATTAGATTCAATCAATCACTGTTCATGACTGGTATTTATTGAATCAATTTCAGACAGATTATTGGCAAAGTCAACCGAGGCGGGATTTCAACTAAGAAGGTAAAGAGACGTAACTAAATACCGGAAAGCATTTTGTTGGTTGCTTCACTGATTCTGTCCACCACCCCCATTGTGTCTGTCACTCTACACATTCTGTCAATCCACCGCCATTTTGTCTGTCACTCAACTGATTATGTTAATCCACCACCATTTTGTTTGTCACTCTACACATTCTGTCCACCACCACTATTGTGTCTATCACTCCACTGATTCTATCAATCATCCACCATTTTGTATGTCACTCAACTGATTCTGTCAATTCCCCCTCGGTTTTGTCTGTTACTCGACTGATTCTATCAATCATCCGCCATATTTTGTATGTCACTCAACTGATTCTGTCAATTCACCGCCATTTTGTCTGTTACTCGATTGATTCTGTCAATCCACCGCTATTTTTTCTGCCACTCAACTGATTCTATCAATCATCCACCATTTTGACTGTCACTCAATTGATCCTATCAATCAACCGCCATTTTATTTGTCACTCCAGTGATTCTGTCCATTACCACCATTTTGTCTGTCACTCAACTGATTGTGTCATCCACTCATTTTATTCTGAAATAATTGTTTCTAGCATAGGGAGAAGGTCAGAAATTTGGTGGGAAGGGTCAGTGTATTAAATCGGCCCTAGAACTTGGCTGGTACTTTATTTATCGAACCCGGACGGATGAAAGGCAAATTTGACCTTGGTGGGATTTGAACTCAGAGTTTAAAGGCCCGGAACACATACTGCAAGGCTCCAACGCTCTACCGATTCTGCCAGATTGATAATTCAGTTTCTTATAAATCAACGAAGTAATAGTAGTAACGTGAAGTGGTGGTAGTGGTGGTGGTGCTGTGGTAGAAACTGCCAAGTATCCGACTAGATGACTTGAGGTCTTTAGTTACGTAACCCCAACGTTTTCAGTTTCAAATCTCACCGAGAATAGACTTTACATTTCATCGTTTCAGGGGTCAATAAAAGAAGTACCAATAATACACTGAATATAAATCAATAAATTATAAACCCTCCCCTATAAAATCAATACCAGTCAAATACTTGAGTAGATTTAATAGACAGCACCCCAATGCAATTTGCAGCCTTGTTCCATTGTTAGAAATCAATATTCACCGAGCTATGAGCAGTGGAGTGGTAGAATTGATAAGGTGGCCCACTAAATGATTTGCAGTATGTAGTTGATATATCTCTCTATGTTATGAGTTCAAATCCTGCCTATGAATATCTTGTATCCATCTTAGGTTGATAAATAATGTACCATTAATATATCGAGTATTTATTAATATAACCGACTATACGCCTCTAATCAACTATTACCCTTTCTACAACTCTCTAATCAAGCATAGCCTTTCTATACACCCACTAATCAACTATATCCCTTTCTATACACTTCAAATCAACCGCTGACTTTTCTTTAAAATATGTGGTTTTGTAACAATGTGAGAAATGAATATACACTGCGGTAAAGACTCAACATTTGAATTTAATTTTGCAATGAAAGGATAAACCAAACACTTAAACCCGAGGTCCTTTTTGAACGGGTGACTCACCCATTAGTTCTGAGTCAAGAATTCAGGTTTATCAGAGGTTAGATAGATCTGCCTAACAGATAAAGTTGACGCGAAACAAACCACTTTCGGTAGTGAAATGTGTGAAGAATATCACGGACGCCCGCTGAACAGACATTTTAAAGTCGAAGAATAAATGGCGGGGAAAAATCCAATCAAAGATCAAAAGAATCATCGATAAAAGTCTGAAACAGTTTAAGTTGCTGAACAGATTAGAAAATTCTCAAGGCAGCTTGGCATTCCTTGAATGGCCATCACCCCTCATCTGTATGTTTCTTGTCTGTGATTTTCCGTTCAATGTAATTTCCACGATGTGATCGTACATAATAAAAACTGCCAAAAGAGAAAACAACAAAAACAACTTCAACAAGAACAAGAACAACAACAAAAACAACTTCAACAAGAACAAGAACAACAACAACAACAACAACTACTACTACTGCTGCTAATAATAATAATGCTTTTACTTCTGCTGTTGTTACTAATGCTGCAACAAATACAACAGCAATAACAATAACAATAACGATAACAACAACAACAACTGCAACAACAACAACTGCAACAACAACAAAGACATGAAATTCAGAATGTAAAAGAAGGGGTGGAAGAGAAGAAAGAGAGAAAGAAAAGATGAATGAAGAAAAGAAAAAAAGATTAAAGGCAAAGAAAGAAATAAAGAGAGAAATGAAAGGTTAAGAGAGAAGGTAAGAGCGACGAGAGGAATAAATATGTAGCAAAGAAACAAATAAGAAAAACGAAATAAATAAATAAATAAAAGAAAAGAGAAGAAAGAAAGAAAAAGGTAGAAGAAAAAGGTTTGTGTAAAAGACTATTATGGCCGACATTATCAAAGCTTACTTCAAAGTGTCTTCCTCACAAGGAACTTCTCAGTTGTTTATTCGCTCTGTTAATGATGCTTTAAAGTTCAGATACGAAATATTGCAAACGATAAATTATATGGACGTTAAGAAGTTAGATTTGCCGTAATGCCACAACAGATAGTTTCTTATGGCGGGAGAAAATATAAGGGCTTTTGTAAGAGAAACCGAGATTATTGGGATAATTATTTCGATGGATTAAAGTGATCCGGAGATGGGTTAGACTTGCAAACATATCGAAAGTTACCGTTTAATGTCGAACCAACTGAAAACAAGCAGAAGAACGTTATTGTTTTTCAACCCATTTCAGAGATTAGTTGAACAACTTTGATAACGGGGTTAATGTGGGTAAATGGCGAACATATTCACCTAAACAACCAACTTTTCGAAAAATGCTAAGAATATTTAGAATAATCTACGGATAGATAAATAAGACGTATATGTATATATATATATATATTTATATATATATATACACATATATATATATATTTATATATATAATTAAAAAAATATGCCTTGTATTATAGTATTAACAAGATAGTAACAAATAAATTGAATAGTGTAGGCAGTGGTACTTCCTTTAACCTCTCTGTTCGTTGCGAAGAAGTTCGAATAGAAGGAGGTTCGCACGGGCCTTACGGATAGGTGTAGTGGCATTCTGAAATGACTTCTCCCGGGAAGGTTGTAATGGCGAAGGTTATAATGAAAATTGACATTATTATCTGGAGAAAAAAAATCTCCGAATCTTTGCAACACTGCTTACCATTCCCAGTCTAGGGAAGAACCCAGAAAGACCATTGGTACTGACTTTTCCAATTCACTATGTAATAAAAAACAAAGAAAAAAACACACACAATGAAAGACTGTATTCATAGAATATCTGTTGTTGTTTAGCCCCAGGTTAACCCTGAATGAACAGACCCATGATAAGAGGCATTCCATGATAAGAGGCATATATATATATATACATACATACATATATATCAATTCCTACATGCACCAGGCATCAGATCTCGCAGCGAAATCCTCCCTCAAATCACACGCTGTCTTACAAAATGAAGGACACATTGGATAATGTAGTCCTATATATACAAGCGTATGAAAAAGATGGGATGGTCATGGCTGGAATGCCTATTATCATGGGTCTGTTCAATCAGGGTTAACCTGGGGCTAAACAACAACAAATATTCTATGAATACAGTCTTTCATTGTGTGTGTTTTTTTCTTTGTTTTTTTATTACATAGTGAATTGGAAAAGTCTGCAAGACTATTCTTGTCGTTGAAAAGGCCACGAAAGCCGTGGCGAAAGAACTCCGACAGTAAATAAATATATTTGAAGTAATTAACAGTTTGTGTGTTTTTATATGGCTACGATGGGGCTTCCACGCTGCAACCACTTTAGTTTCAACACACGATCTCAGATCAAATCACTTGCCAGAAAAGTACAACTCCAATATATATATATATATATATATTCGTAAACTATAAGAGTATAATTAATGCCTCTTTAGAAACCACTGCTCTCAGTAACCGGAAATTAGAGACCTACAGTAGCAGCTGCAGCAGACTTTTCTCATAAATAGGCAGTTTAGGTTATTTCCCTTACATTGTGAACTATTGAGGTGTCTAATGGTATTTTATCGTAATATACTGCTTCAGCTGGGAAACCACGAAATGCCGGTCCATTGTATTTATCTTACTAAGAAATTCTTGTAATTTATTTTGACTTAGACAAACGACTTTAGACTTAGTAAAGAACAAGATTATGGGAAGAAATGCTATTACGTTACTTTGATACCATTCTCAGTGGTAGAAGTTAATGTACGTGAATAGAAACGGTGACGATTGTCAATTGAATCTGGGTTGTAAACTCGATTTGAAATTATGAGAATTCCAATCTCACCTCATCTTATTTACTTCTGTATGATGGTAATACAACGATAGCAGTGTAGGTTCTTAAAACATCACAGGTAAATATTTCAGTGTTTCAGAGTATTCCCAGAAACATTTCTATCGTCATAGTTTTATAAATAAAACATTAGCAGGATGTTTAATTCCAGCGTTTCCTTGTAGCAACATTGATGGTGAAGTTAACACTGAACAGCCTTCACCAAGTTGGCTCTGCATTTTATTTCTTGTAATAAAACAAATTATTTGCAAGAGTAATAATATTCCTAGTCTAAAGCTAATAAAGTAAATGAGAAAGATACATCAGGCAGCCTAACGGATAGTGACAGAGAATGATAAAGCATAGATGTTTGTCGACATGTTTACATACACTTTAACAGAACAAAAGAACACGAAATTCTCTTCGGTATCTATCTAATGCGCCGTATTATTAAAGCGACAGAGCTCAAGGCTGTATAAGTAATTTTACATGGTAACATGAGAAGCTTTGCGGCAAAGAGCGCAATAATTGAAAATGCTACAATATTTCCTGGCACCAAGTAGAGACATAGTAAGAAGGCCTAGTTAGACGTTATTTCGATATTTACCTGTCGATTTGACACGATACAACACAACATTTCCTGGAACACTCTATCTTCTGTTTGACAAAGGAGACGAAGAAACTGTATGAGAGTATCAACATAATTAATAATTAAATATTTGTCAAAGTTAACTAACACAACATAATTTTCCTATCAATGAAATTCAGCATAAAATACTTTTTTTTAAATTTAGGATTTCGTGTATTTGATATATACATTTAGTTGAAAAGTCAAGCTTGCATTTTGAATTGATTAATTTCGATAAATCATAATTTTGAAATTTCAATAAATCATAATTTTGTTTTAACTAAAAAAAATCTATTTATCTGAAGATATATTTGGGCGTAAGTTGTACATTGCTTCTAACTAGTTAAAGTATTGGTTTCTAAATTTACCACAACAGCAACAATTTTAGGGGAGCGTTGTATTCATTTTATCGAGGATGAAAAACAGTGCAGACTTCGGAGGTGATTGGAATCAGTTCATAAATGTCTGTAGCTAAAATATCACGAGGTACTTTTCAGCATTATTCTGATTCTGTCATTTACCGACCTTTAATTAGTTAAATTATTAACTTTTATAATCAGTCCAGAAGTTAGGCCAATTAGTATTGTAATCTTACTTTACTGAATTCTGATATTATTATAATAGAATCTACACAGAGATATTAATAATTCGCAAGTACTTTTCGAACCCCAAGATAGAGAACCAAAACCAATATTTCCCTAAGATGTTTCGTGACTGAAATGTGGCTCAGAGTAGTATTGTTAGTATTTCACCAGTATTTTGGTTAGTTCATATATTGTAGTAAATCATAGAAAGAGTTTGGTGGATGAGTGATTGAGAGATGTATTTCATGGGATCTAAGAACGAAATATTGGTGATGGTCACAATATTGACAGATGGGTTGTTTATTGTTTTAACAGTGTGTTGCAGGAAGTAATGGATACAATATGGAATTACTCGGGGATTTTCTGTAGGAAGTTGGCAATGTGTGATGGAGGGAACATTGTTATCCGCATAGGATTTTATGAGATATATATGAGGTTATTGTTGGGGAAGAGGGAGATAATTAGGAGCGCCATTTCGTAATATGGAAGTTTTCGAAGTGTATATAATCAACTGGAATGTTAGTAAATGAACTACTATCTCAGATTATTGGGACAAAAAGGCCTAGAAGTGATACTAAGTTGAGGATGTCTTTGATATTTAGAAAAAAATTATTAATTTTACCAACATCCCTTCGGGTTCTCAATATAGTTTAAACTGTTTTATTGGTAAAGATGTATCGATGACATACGATTTATACATTTGCTTTTCAGAAGAATGTTGCATTGCACTAAAGGATTTTGGTATGACATAAATCTAGACCTACAAATATTATAAAATGCCAAATATTTCTGTCATTAGCTATATATAGTAGGAGAATGTTTATACTTATTGGATCTATAGGTGAGGATATTTGCCCATAGCACTTCAATGCAGTCTGAAAGCGCATAAGCGGGAGTAATGTGTTCGGAAAGCACTGCTAATACTTCTTTTGATATCGTGAATAATATGTTTTATGAAAATATGGAGGTATTATGAATCTATCTAAATCATAAGAAATGTATGTTAATTAGGGAACCGAACATCAGCTACATATATAAGTTGTCATTATGTTTCCACCGTTAATTAGTGGTATGACTAATTTATTATTATATTTTGAAAGTGATATTAACAATCTAGTTAGGTTTATATATGATTATATGTGATTTGTATCAATCTCCATTTCAATAAATACTAGCTCTAGTTTTATAGCTACTAGAGACGTTAAAACACTGTTTTAGAGCATTAATAATAATAATAATATCAGCGTAGTTTACCGTGGAATTATTTTGTAAATCTTTTTCCAATAACACCGTCAATGCTCAAAGCAAACATATGTTTTCGGACATGGTACTTCAAGTGGACATTAGACTGCCATTGCATTTTCACGATACGGGAAATACGGTGCTGTGATTTTGAGCAAACAGTAAAGCACTGGATAAAATGCACTACAGTATTTAAATATTACACCTGTAGTATCTGAACTGAAATCTCGCTAAGAGTAACATTACTTTCCATAGCTCCAAAGGCAATAAAAATAACTGCAAATGATAATTTAGGGTTGGCGCAATCGATCGTACGCAACATTTGCAACAACTAGCATTGTGCCTAAAGAAGTTATCACTATAATATAGATACAGTTGTAAATTTCAAATGTTGCCATCAAAATATACTCCGGCAAATCTAATACAGACACCTATTACTTATAGTTGGTGACAATTACACAAATATTTTAAGCTGTAAAGTAAAGCGTGAAATAGTCGAGTGCAACGTCATTCAGTCTGTTCAATAGACACCTCGAAAAATGCTTATGTTTATGTAAGGCCGTAGGATTGTTGTAAATACACTGCCAATAAACATGTAACCACTCCACATGAATTGCTGGTTCCAAATATTACCCGTGATAAGCCATACATATTTTAGTAAACTGTTCATGTAAATTCCACTTATGAATAATATGAATTGAGCATGCTTGATAAAATGTCAAAAGGCTGTACTTAGAAAAGGTCATAAAAGTTAAACGTGAGTGAAAACTAAGTAATACATTTGCTTTGAAAATATTGCCAAAGGTATTTGGTGAAAGTACTTTGAATATAGTCATTAGAGCACATTGATTATCGTATAAACATTTAAGCAGCATGAATGTGAATCTACATCGAAAATTTAACGAGCTATTGCTTAAATTAATATTTATATATTTGGGTTCTAGAAAAATAATTAATGGCTTGGAAAGCCATGTATATAATTACATAATTCTGTATTTGTTATTTGTCATATGTTTATTATGATATGTGTTATATGTTTACTACGATAGTTTATATTTGCTTCACCTATTTATTACCATACGTCTATATGATTACTAATATTTGATTGAAAATTATAATGAAAAAATAATATTCTGCAGAGCGTGTCACGAAATGAAAGTGTGGTCAAATGCTATAAACGGAGTTCATTAAGACTTAGCCAATCAATCTGGATATTAAATGAATATAGAGAACAATGAAGATGAATCTGTGTAGAGAATAATTCGTGTCTGTTTTATGTTTGTTACGAAAGTCACTATTGATTCTTAACTTTGACACAGAGTCCACTCCAGACATCATGAATATTAATATTAACGTCTGACACAAAGCCACACGTTTATAGAAGAGGTGTATAGGCGATTGAATTGACCCCATGTGATTACTGGTATTTATTCGAGCCTTTGAGAGAGCCACTAAGTGGTTGCTTGACTTGCTAGAAATAGAAGTCAAATGTCCGTCAAACCACACTCTACAGTTTTATAAAAGGATATATTGGAAATGTTGTCTGTGGTACACTATTCCAGAAGAAACCCCGTTATGGTCAGGGATGGAATGGCTTTATTAGGTTACCTCAAACAAGTTTGACCCCGCGGTAAACGACAACAACAACTACTGCTATTTATAATATTGAACTAAGATGGATGAAAAACAAAAAGTAAATACTTCGGGAATTTGAACACAGAATGTGGGTGACATCGCTAAATACTGCAATTCAGTTGATCGAACAACTTGATTACTCATCGTTGAAATCGACAGATCTATTTACTTACATATACTGTTATATATATATATTTATATATACAACTAAGGGGGAGAGAGATTATAATATCTCTAAATACGGAGCAATATGGGGCCTTAATTAGTGCTTAGCTCGAAACATTTGGTAGCCGGAATTTTGCTCGTATTCCTATAAATGCATTACTCTAATTACCCTACGTTTTTATATTGGGTGTTATTTATTATTTTTATATATATATATACTGGGAAGAACTCAATATTTAATCAGTAGTGTATAAGTAAAGTTTATTCACGATCTTACACCATTGCAGCGATGTTTCTGCAAAGAGAATATATGTGTGTATGTATGTATGTATGTATGTATGTATGTATGTATGTATGTATGTATGTATGTATGTATGTATGTATGTATATATATAACAGAGAAAGAGAGAGAATGAGAGCGGCAAGCAACAGGCAGAACAAGAATGGACATTATTAATTATACGATCGACCACTATATAAATTCCAAATCAAATAATAATAGTAATAAACACTTCTAATATAGGCCCAATGTCAAAAATTACTAAAACAATACGACTCCCATTTGTCAACATATAAACCTGAGTCGTCTATGCGAACGTTCTATCACTTATCTTTATATTAAGAAACATGACCTCAATTCTTTCTGTTTTAAAATAGCCATTAATTCTATCATATTTTCAAATGTCAATACATCCTCTCCATAAATATGAATATGATAAATCTGAATTATATGTCGGGAACAAATGTACTGAAAGTTACTTTTCTAGTTCATTTATCACTCTCATGTCTTTAAAAATAAGAAACAAAATTCTGCTAAGGATTGCAATGCATATGTTTTGAAACTGATTATACATTAAGATATGTTTTATGTGTGAAACGCCTATTTTTTTCTTCTTGTTTTTTGCAGAGTAATGTTCCAATTTGGTTGTATAATTTGTGTATGCAATCACGTTATTAATTTTTCTATGTACTTTTTTTGCTTATTATAATTGCTGCATCAGTTTTAAGAAACTAAAGTATGAAGTTATCTTACCGAAAATTCTAACGAAGCAGACTCTAAGATGCTACTAACATCGCTACATTTCTTAGCTACCTACCTGCCAAGTTTACTACATACAGAGTAAAAGTTGAACATAATTGCATACATACATAATATTGTGATTATAGAAATCCTATCAATTTAAAGTCTTCTGTTGTAATTTCTCAAGCAAATTTGTCCAGCATAATTACATAATGACTGTTAGTTACATTGGTGCTCTCGGCAACTTGAATTCGCGTAAAGGTTTCAAATCCTGGTTACATTATTCTCGTTTCACTTATACTGATAATGAAATGTAAATAGATTGTCAGATAAATATTCCAGTTGTTCGATCGGCAAAACCAATCATTCAGTGTTATTCTAGTTTAAGTACCTGGCCATTCCACATACACTTGTACCTTTAACACAATCTCCATACAGAATCAATCAGCGTGACAATGTATGTGACATGCCTGGGACTTTTTAATTATATGTACAGTCCATCCGAAGGACTCCCGCACATGTTACAACTACCTAATTTTACTCACAATGCTTGGGTCGACCTGAGGCATTGATAGAAGTCACTTTCCATGATGCTGCCTACTGGCATCGAAACTGGGACTTCATGATTGCCAAGAGAATTCTTAAATATTCGGCTGTACTTGCTCATGAAAAGTATACACAAGTTTCGTGCAACACAGTTTCCCATTTATCCACTCAAACAAAGTCTATACTTAGAACATATTATTATTATTATTTTTCCTATATTATTTCCTTGATATGATTTACAAAATTCTCTGTTATAAAAATAGGGGAGATGAAAATGGGAAATTGTGCTGATTAAACATTTTCTCCAGGCCTTTGTGATGTAGATGGAAGAGAAATAGCTGTAATGACGATTAGAAATTATACTCTATTGTCCGGGTGATTCTTACATATTGGTTCCTCGTTAATTAGAAACAAAACACCAGATGTTTCAGGAAAAGTCAAATGAGATTGCATTACATGATTTGTTCCCTTCTCAAGAAAACTGAAGTTAATTGTTTCAACTAGGTTTTGAAATTGGCGCAAAATAATTCTTTATATACAATCAACTTGGTATTTTGTAGATTTGAACTGTGAGTAAACACTTGATATTCTAATACTTTATAGAGTAAATTGTTTTGGGATATGAAAAAATAAGGTATAATGATCCCTTTGATTAGTCAATGGTTTAGTTGTTCTGAGATGTGTATGACACTGGTTCTTTCGTGACAAATTATGTGAAATTAATTTAATGATGAAATGTTTAGATGACACTATAACTCAGTTCTTCTGATAAAACTATGATCCAACCCCATCCCACAGCCTTATGGTTTAGAACACAAAGTGAACCATATTTCACTATGTGTTTTTCATTCATCCTAGTCGGACATTTCTAACGTTACTCTACGGCATATTTGTTATTTTACACCGTAAATAATTTATTACATTTAAACTATTGTTGATCTAATAATATATTCATTTGTAAATGAACATATTATGCTGGAACACAATGTGAAAAATCAATATTTGTACAAAACATTCTTATTTGTTGTTACAGTAGTTGTAATACTCTATAATATATGAGATAATTCAAATTTAAAATACAAGTTTATAATCATTTGTTGCAAAATAGGAAGATTAGACAACATGTTTACGCGAGTAAGATTTTAGAAAATACAAATATATAAAAATATATTTCATGTAGTGTCCGGTAAGATGTTTTGTAAAAGGATTTCAAAGTCAAAAAAAGTCTAGATAAATCAAATACATATTAATTCAGTTAGATCACAATGTAAAAAAAAAACCCTGATATCCCAGAAAAAAGCTGTGATCTGCGTCATAAAACATCAGTTCAATAGCGTTGAGAAGATGTGATAAGTTTATGTGGTTTGCAAGAAGGGAAGTCTAGCGTCTAGAGCAGAACCCTTCTGAGCTTAGCATACAAACTTATTCCTCCTTTTTTTAACTATATATATTTAGTTACTAGTCTTCTTCTAAAGATAAGTAAGTAACTGCTGCCTTTGCAAGTAAACATATCCAGCTATGGTAACCTAGATTATTTCCGAATATCTATTTACAAAGGCAAGCAACTGTTTGAACGTTAACGAGTGTGCTAGTATTATCAATAGTGTATTTCTCCGTATATTGAATACGGAAGTGTATGGATAGTTTGTTGATTCGCTATCAGTATAATGCTAATATTTATCATCAACCACATGGGAATGAATTGCTTCGTCGACGCCAACACTGTTCAATGTTTCCTACCTTTCATTTTATACGTG
>JAOPJM010000951.1:0-10321 GCA_027124095.1 Muusoctopus leioderma | reverse complement strand
TGTGTGTGTGTGTATATATGTATGTATGTATGTATGTATGTATGTATGTATGTATGTATGTATGTATGTATGTATGTACGTATGAGCATGTGCATTCTCACAGCATATGTGTAAGATATAAAACAGAAAAGGTTAAAAGAAAAGAAAAGAAAAGAAGTGAGACAAATTAAAATTAATTAGCAACCTAGTTTAATTACGTTCAATTATTTAAAAAAAAAAGAAGAACAAGAAAGGTAAACTTACTTGTATTACGTGTGTGTGTTTTAGCAAGTTGATCTACAGTTTCGAATGTAATGTCATCATTCCATTCTTCGAAATCAGATTCTACTTCGCTGTCTTCTCTCTTGGATAGATCCGGATCACTTTGATAGAGTGGGTTCTCTTTATCCAAGTGAAAACCATCGGCGAACACATTGATGTTATCGTCGAAATCGTCTCCATCCTTCGGCGAATCGATAACATTTTTGATAAGTAATTTTCCCCTTACGATTTTCAAATCTTCTTCGGCATCGGATGCCGAAACACTTTCCGGTTCGTTTCTCAGCTCGTAGA
Organism: Muusoctopus leioderma; assembly: GCA_027124095.1. NCBI lineage: Eukaryota > Metazoa > Mollusca > Cephalopoda > Octopoda > Octopodidae > Muusoctopus > Muusoctopus leioderma. Next base: position 9,769 of record JAOPJM010000951.1, on the reverse strand, counting down.
TTTTGTGTTCTTCCATGCTTGTTTGTCTCCTTTCCAGAGTGGTTGGTCGTGTTGATACGGGTTCAGAAGAAATTCTCTGTATATATTCCATCGTAATAGTCCGTTTGGACGGCAGCTCCGTTGATAATGCCGGTGTCAAAATGGCTCTCTGGTGGCCAGCCTTTTGCGCCGATGGTAGCAACTGAAATTCCGTCCAAGTCGTTTCCGCAGCTTCTGTTTCTCCTTCGGAGCTGACTGTTTCGGTTCCCGTACCGGAATCTATAGTTTCGTGAATATCAGACGACGGTATTTGAGTATGTAGCACATGATTTGTAGTTGTCTGTAGTAAAGTCGCCTCGGATATATTTACATTTGGCGTGAACTGGCGCGTTATCCTCGAGGCTTTCTGTTTTCTCGTCTGGTATTTTTCGTTGTCGGAGAGTTCGTCTCCACTCTCGGAGGCCACCGATGAATAAGTAGACTGTGAGTTCGAAGTTTCTTTAATATCTCGTGCTATCCCGTCATTTTCCATTTGTGTTTTGCCGATTTCACAATAAATAATGTGCTTTACTTGGTTGTGATCCCCGACTGAAGGTGTCAGTCGGACCACTTTATACTGATGATTCGAATCATTATCATCTGGCCTAACCACAATATTGTTCCCAATTTCCTCCGAATTTACTTGATAAGTTGTGGAAGTAGTTGGCACGGTTGTTGTCTCTAAGCCGTTGTCTAACTTGGAAAAATATGCTTTTTCTGATATTTCAGTGCTATCGTCTATAACATGAGAGTTAATTTCTACCTCTGTTTTTACGGGTACTGGGCGTAATTTGTTTTTCACTTTCTCATATAAAAATTCAGTGCTGCTTTCTGCTGAACTGTCATATAAGGAAGTCCGAGATTTTAATTTAACTGGTTTATTTTTTAAATCCATAACTGGATCTTTCGTAATCTCAAATGATTTGATTTTACGAAGTACGTTTCCGTTGAGCAACGCTGACTTTTTTTGTTTGTTTATCTCGTTACTTCCATCTTCAATGCCGCCTTCTCTTACATTTAGTGTGGGCGACAGTGGAGTGCTTTGACGTTGCTGCGATGTCACAAAGCTATCTACGATAACTGGACTAGAAATTTCAACATTCCTAGACGGTGGTGTTTTATAATTTTCAGAACTTGTCAAACCGGTTTCTGTGTTTGCAATGCCCGCTTGGTTTGGTATATGTGTAATAACTGAATTTTCCGAAAATGTATTTTGAGTGGTTTGAGAAAAAATATTTGGTTGAGAATTGAGCATTTCATTGTCAGTTAATTTATTACTCGACGGTTGCATAATATTATAGTCAATGACTCCATCGGCTCTGATGCGTGTATTTGGTGCACTCGAGTTTTCTACAGGTGTGTCCAGTTGCATGTGCAAATCTTCACCAGTTCCAGTGTCTTTCTTCAATGATGAAACAGTAACCAGTTGGTTTGAACTTTCCTGTATTTCAGTGTCGTTTTTCACTAAATACTCCTCTGTCGGTGTATGCTGTACAGGTATAGCAAATTCTTTCTTGGTGTACACCGAATTTGGTATTTCTATAATTTGTGGATATGAACGCTGTGTGTTATGTTGAGAGTAATCAGTGTGGTAAGACTCCTTCGTCTGATGATTGACATCGTCCGGCATTGATAAGAATTTCTCGCTACTAAAATTATTGAGTTCATGTTGTGTTTTGGAAACGAAGTCGGAGACAGCAGCTTCGGGAAGAGATTTCTCAAATGAATTAATTGCCTCCAAACTCTCAACACGCGACTGATCACCGCTGACATCACCAATTACAACTTCTGCTGAACCAGTTAAGTTTCCTTCAGCCACTGTTCCGGATCCAGTGTCTTTGTAAGCTGTCAGACTTGCGGTTTCAGCTGGTCTACTGGGCTGGGTAGGGAGTGGTTCATTCTTGGTAACAGTAGCCGTCGAACGAGTTACTTGGTTGTCGCTTTTGCTGTCTTTATTCGCTTCATATGTGTGCGTCTGCCGAGGGGGAGAAGTACCATTCGTAACGTACTCAACTGGTTCTACATCGGCTGTGTCGCCCGTTTGCTTCCTCTCACCGAAAAACGATCGTCCTGACTCGAACATACGACGTAGGAAGTTGACTGGCCTTCCGGTCACCACTTCTTCTTTCTCTGGTTGCTTGCTGTATTCGATGGTCGCTGGTTGTTCAACTTTTAGTTTCTTATCACCGTAGTTTTTGTAGGTAAATTCTCCGAGAAAATTGCTGCCCAAACTGCTACAGTTGCTCGAAGATCTGCTGACTGTTGTTGAGCCTGGGTGTTTCGCGATTTTCTCGCCGTTGAAATCTCTACTGCGCTTACTCTCTTTCGATGCAGCCAATTCAACAGAGTCATTTTCTCCTCGAGTTTTTTCAACTGACTTCAATTCGTGCACTGATCTCTCTCCCGCACCCGTGCCGTATTCAGGGCTAACACTTGTGCTACTTTCACTAATGACAGCATTTGTAACTGCAGGGCACACAGATATAATTCCATTGCTCTCTATTGTTGTAATTGTTGTTGTTGTTGTTTCAGCTGCTGCTGTTACTGCTGTCGAATCACTTGTTTCTTTTATCAGCGATGTCTGATTATCCTTTGATGGTTGTATAAGCCGGGTTAACATCTCAGGGCTGGTTGAATAATCGGGAATGTGTGAAACACAGTCGAGCTTACTGCCACAGTCGTCTTCTTTTAAAAATCCTTCCTCTTCTTCTACTTCTCTTCTTTCTTCTTGTTCACCTTCCTCTTCTTTACCGTCACCACTGTCTCCTAAGTATGCCCCACTAACAACTGTCGTTGTGTGTGTATTTTCAGTAATCGCCGAAGGAGCCGAATGTATTTCACTGGTAATTGTCGGCAGAATACTAACTTCTTCAACTGAACTAATTTCCTCTCCCACCGCCACTCCTGTCCCGTCCGATTTTTTAAATACTTTCTTAGTCAAATCTGGTGTAGTTGTTACAATTGTTGTTAGTGTAGTTGTTGTTATTGTAGTTATTGGTGTTATGTCCGTTGCTATGTCTGTTATTGTCCTCGTTTCATTGGTGTCAACAGAAGCACATGACTGAACAAACGAAGGAAAACTTGGGGAGTATATGGCATTGTTGCCTTCTGACACACCTTGTTTTGTTATGAGATTCGTGTCTGTTTCATTCACCTTGTTTACTTCAAGGGTATAAATTAAACTGAATTTGTCTTCATTATCAGCCACTGCTAGATTTTCTGAAGTCACCAGTTCTCCCTCCTTTTCCTTTTCCATCCCTTCCTCTTTATTCTTTTCTTCTTCTACTTCAACCTTTTCTATCTCACTTTCTTCCTTCTCTGATAACTCCTCTTCTTTTCCCTCTTCTTTCTCCACTGCTACAGCCACTTCTTCAGCCAACCCTACTACTACCACCTCTTCATTTTCTTTTCCGTCTTTTTCTTGTCTGTCTTTCTTTTCTTTTTCGTCTAAGTCACGCTCTAATACACCGACTGTGACTGCCACTTTTCCACTTGTTCCCTCTTCACTTGAGTTTCGGTCCTCCAGTGTTCTCTCACTCGAAGGTTCCATTCCGGTCTCAGCTTTCGTTTCCTCCTCGAATCCCCTGATTCCTTCTGCTTTTACACTGTAGATGATTTCAAATTCTTCCTTTACGTCATTTGAAACTTCGCTTATTCCATCGCTTTTTCTTTCTTTGCTCTCTCTGACCAAAACGAACTCCATTACATCCTCGAATTTCTTTGGAGCCAAATAATTCTCAGATACTAAAGATAATGCATCCGCCTCCACGTTTACATGTCCAGCAGATATAGGTGATGAAGTGCAGAACCTTTCTTCGCCTTCTTTTTCTTTATTTTCCATAGCTGAAGTAGCTTCGAAATCTTCATCTACAAGTTCTTTATTCAATGAAGGTATAGTTTCTTGTATGTCTATTGGTGGGCTAACTTCCACAACCTCGTGTACAGCTTCACTATCCACTGAAGGTATAATTTCTTGTATGTCTATTGGTGGGCTAACTTCCACAACCTCATGTACAACTTCACTGGGTATAATTTCTTGCATGTCTATTAGTGGGCTAACTTCCACAACCTCACTTACAACTTCACTATCCACTGAAGGTATAGTTTCTTGTATGTCTATTAGTGGGCTAACTTCCACAACCTCACTTATAACTTCACTGGGTATAGTTTCTTGTATGTCTATTAGTGGGCTAACTTCCACAACCTCATGTACAGCTTCACTATTCACTGAAGGTATAGTTTCTTGTATGTCTATTAGTGGGCTAACTTCCACAACCTCATGTACAACTTCACTTTCAACTGAAGGTATAGTTTCTTGTATGTCTGCTGGTGGGCTAACTTCCACAACCTCATGTACAGCTTCACTATCCAGTGAAGGGAGAGTTTCTTGTATGTCTGCTGCTGGGCTAACTTCAAAAACATCCCGTACAGCTTCACTGGGTATAGTTTCTTGTATGTCTGTTGGTGGGCTAACTTCCAAAACTTCACTATCCACTGAAGGTATGTCTGCTGATGGGCTAACTTCTACAACCTCATGTACAACTTCACTGTCCACTGAAGAGAGAGTTTCTTTAGCTGGAGCTACCTCAGTTGTTTTTTGTACAATATTTTTGTTTACAGCTCTGAGTTTTTCTTGAACGTTTGGTGTGTGTTTCGCATTTACAGTTTCGTTGTTTTGTCGGAAATCCAAAACAGTTTGATCGACTCTTATTTCTCTATCAGTTATATCATTCTCTTTCATGGAGTAGGTATCATTTTCTATCATGCAAGGATTGATATTAATATCCGTCTCTGTCTCTTCATCCGTGAGGATTCTTGGCGGCCAAGTATGTACAAGTCTTCTCACTTTGTAACTTCTGGTAGATTTCGGCATGTGTAAATACGTTGCCTGTGACATTTCTTGTATAGTTCCTTTGTTTTGGACCCTTTGTAGACTATGTGCCAAGTCTTCGTCCTTGTTGAGCTCAACATCTTTTGTACCTGACGTCTCTGTAAATACTACTTCAGTATCCTCTTTTATAATTTGTCTAACAGAGGTATCGCTACTTGGCCTTCCTATTTTGGCTTCAAGTCCCAGTTCCGTATTGGCATTAATTTCTTCGTCGGCTTTGATTTCTGTTCGTTGTTCCACGGTTTCAGATTCGCCTTCCCTTTCGATGTATTCTTCATTTCCACTGGATCTAATTTCATTGATGAACTCCTGGTCGGCTTCTGTTGACTCTGTAATATTTCTTGAGTTAATCGAAGAAATGATTTCGTCTGAAGCCTTCGGATGCAATATCGTCTCAGTTTCTGCCTCAGCTGTAGATAATATTCCTAAAGTGTTGTTGTTGCTGCTACTACTGCTGCTGATGCTGATGCTATTAGCGACATCGTCATCGTCGTCGTCATTTATATTGTTGGTCTTGCTGCTGTTTTGATTGTTAACGATATTGCTGTCGTTGATTGTTACAGCCGTTCTATTCTCTTCAGTGACAAGCCATGCTTCTGTTATATCTTTCGCACTAACATAATTACCAGTTTTTGTTTCATCGTTGCTGTCGTAATCATTATTGCTGTGGTTGCTTTTAATGTCGATATTGGCGTTGGCGTTGTTGGTGATCGCAGTAATTATTCCGTAAATACTATTCTCGTCATTTTCGTTCCGGATGTTGTCGTTAATTTTAGGCATCGATTCCGATCCACGTTGTTGCTCAGGAAATATTGTTTCTGGGGTGGTCGCAGTTTGAAAACCAGTCGACGGTAGCGATGGAGGCTGTTCTGTTTGCTGCTGGTTAACGTTAATGAGACGTTCAGCAACAAACCCCACTTCCTCAGTTTCGGACGTATTAAATGATGCGTCCGATATGTTTGTTGGTATATTTGGCTCGGTTTTATAAATATAGTCTCCACTTTCACTGGTGTTGCTTGAAGTTGAACAGGGGGTAACGGAGGCCATATCCACGTTGACGAAACTACTTTTTGTTGTTTGTGTTTGCTGTATTTGATGCTGATTGTCTCTATGTAGTTGTTCTTCTTTTGCTTCTACCTCTGCCTCCACATCTCTTTCTTCTTTTTCTTGTTCTGCGTTTTTCTTGTTCTGTGCACGAAACGTCTGTTTGAAGTCACTTTCCACTGGCCTGATACACTCTATCGGTTTCGTTTCGACTGGATACACCAAAGTCGTGTTTGATATTTCTCCACCGTTTGATGTATTTTGGTGCACATCTTCTTTGTCATGGATGGATGCAGAAAATATCTTCTGCAGTTCCTTCACACGTCCTTGTTTGATGGACTGTTTCATTGTACTGTACATGTCGCCATTTAAGTGCTGAACTACGTGGTTAGAATTTTTGTATATGATTGTGAAATTGCCGTTCACACAGTAGTTATCTCCTTCAACACTCTCTGTCGGCAGCGCTGCAGAAGAATATAACGACAACTTGGTATGAGTCGAGGTAGGAGAAGAAGAAGTCGTTGTCGACTGTGCTGGTGGTGTCGGTGGTGACGAAAAGAAGACGGGGGAAGGTGTTGACGGTAGCAGTGTCGGAGACGGAGGTGAATTTGTTAGCAGTGGTATTTCTGTATTGAACTGGATCGGTGACGGGGTTCGAAGCGGTGTCGGCAGCGATGAATGAAAAGTCTGTGACGAGGAAGATTCCAAGAGAGACACGGCCGCTGACGTAGTCACAGATGATGCCTCAGACGGTTCCTCAGACAGTGTCACAGATGGTACTTCAGACAGTCCCTCAGACAGTGTCACAGATGGTACCTCATACTCAGACAGTCCCTCAGACAGTGTTACAGATGGTACTTCAGGCAGTTTTTCAGACATTGTCACAGATTGTACCTCAGACAGTTCCCCAGACAGTGTCACAGGTGGTGGCTCAGACAGTTCCTCAGACATTGTCACAGGTGGTACTTCAGACAGTATCACAGGTGGTACCTCAGACAATGTCACAGTTGGTACCTCAGACAGTTGCTCAGATAGTGTCACAGGTGGTACCTCAGACAATGTTACAGTTGGTGCCTCAGACAGTTCCTCAGGCAGTATCATAGGTGGTACCTCAGACAGTTCTTCAGACAGTGTCACAGGTGGTGCCGCGGACAGTGTCACAGGTGATACCTCAGGCAATGTTACAGTTAGTGCCTCCGACTGTTCCTCCGACAGTTCCTCAGACAGTATCACAGATGATACTTCTGACAGTCCCTCAGGCAGTGTCACAGATGATACCTCAGACAGTTCGTCAGACAGTTCCTCAGATATTGTCACAGGTGGTACTTCAAACAGTTTTTCAGACAGTGTTACAGATGGTACCTCAGACAGTTTTTCAGACAGTGTCACATGTGGGGCCTCAGGCAATGTTACAGTTGGTGCATCAGACAGTTCCTCAGACAGTGTCACAGATGGTACCTCAGACTCAGGCAGTCCCTCAGACAGTATTACAGATGGTACTTCAGACAGTTTTTCAGACAATGTCACAGGTGGTACCTCATACAGTTTTTCAGACAGCGTCACAGATTGTACCTCAGATAGTTCCCCGGACAGTGTCATAGGTGGTGCCTCAGACAGTGTCACAGGTGGTACCTCAGACAATGTCACAGTTTGTACCTCAGGCAGTTGCTCAGATAGTGTCACAGATGGTACCTCAGGCAATGTTACAGTTGGTGCCTCAGACAGTATCACAGGTGGTACCTTAGACAGTTCTCCAGACAGTGTCACAGGTGGTGCGTCGGACAGTCTCATAGCTGGTACATCAGGCAATGTTACAGTTGCTGCCTCGGACAGTGTCACGGGTGGTACCTCAGACAGTTCCCCAGACAGTGTTACTGGTGGTACCTCAGACAGTTTTTCAGATAGTGTCACAGGTGGTACCTCAGACAGTCCCTCTGACAGTTCCTCAGACTGTGTCACAGGTGGTACCTCAGATGTGTCAGACAGTATCGTAGCTGGTATCGGAGGTGCAGCGGACGGTTCTTCAGATTTTGCTGTGCGGGGTGCGGCGGAAAATGATGGAGATGATTCCGCTGACTGAATTGGAGATTGTAGACTGAAGGATGAAGATGGCGGTTGCTGTGGCTGTAAAGAGGATGAGATTGGCGGCGGTGATGGAGATTGCAACGGCTGAGGATGTGTGGGTGAAGACTGTGGGATTTGGGAGGCAGAGGAATTGGTAGTTACTGAACTCGTTGGTTGTGACAGCGGCGATGAGAGTTTCGCTGGTGACCTCGTTAGATTCAGAAAAGATAGTGAAAAATTTTTCAGGGGTTGTAGTAATGGTTTCGAATATGGTTTTGGGAGAAATGCTCCCCATTTTGAAACCTCTGGTTGACGTGTAACAGTTGGAGCAGCACCATCTAAGACTTCTGTTTTACTTTCGTTGTGATTAGCCTCATTCTCCTTACTATCCAATTTTGCTTCCGTTGACACGATGTCTTTTGCTTGGATTTTAGAATTCAACAATGGCGGCGACGACGACGACAACGATGATGACTTCGAAGTTGGCAACGAAGATGACGATAATGGTGCTGATGAACTATTGCTTTCTCGTCTTGTCGCTTCCTTTTCCTCATCAAATTGTTTCTCTTCAAAGTAAGGAGGATGAGAAGGAGAAGGAGAAGGAGGAGAAGGAGAAGTAGAAAGATCAGGAGAAGAAACTTTGTCCTTTTCGTTCGGGAGGACCTTATCTTCCTCTGGTTGCCATGTGGATTCGTGCTTTCCAACGTGGGATAAATATTCTTCAGAACTATGTACATTCGTAGACATATCCGGATTTTCGTTGTCAAGATCTGATCTCGCAACTGGTCCCTGTTTATTGTTCAACATAGTCGAACTACTTTGGATATAACTTAACAGAGATAATCGTTTTTCACCAGTACCAGACCCATCACTTTTCTCTTCACCATTCTCTTCTGCATGTGTATCAACGTGTCTGAGCTCTTTTTCACTTTGTGAATTCTCATTTTCTGCATCGACATTTTCATCACTGGAACTGTGGTTATTAGCAGATTCCCCAATTTCTACTACTTTTTGTATTTCTTTTTCTTCAATTCTTACATCATTTTCTTTTTCTTTCTTTTCTCTCTCTTCTACTTCTAATTCATCGACATTTTCTTCCTGGCTTTCAGCAGATTTCAAAGGAGAAACATATGGGTTGGGTGTTTGTATTCCAGCATTTAAATCTAGAGAATCTTCAAGTTGTTCTTTCAGTGACCCACTAACGCTAGACGCTGTAGCATCACTTTTGAGAACGCCGTTTGTCTTGGCGGAATCCAAGTTTAAATCCAGAGAATCTTCAGGGAGATATTCTTTCAGTGACTCACTAACGCTAGACGCTGTGGTATCCTGTGAAGTGACGCTTTTGTGAATGCCGTTCTCCTCGGCGGAATCCAAGTTTATATTCAGAGAATCTTCAATGGGAAATTCTTTCAGTGACCCACTAACGCTGGAAGCTGTGGCATCATTATCCTGTGTAGTTTCAAGTTTGTGAACGCTGTTCTTCTCGGCAGAATCCAAGTTTGAATCCAGAGAATCTTCAGAGAGATATTCTTTCAGTGACCCACTAACGCTAGAAACTGTGGCATTATTATCCTGTGTGTTTTCACTTTTGAGAACGCCATTCATCTCGGCAGAATCCAAGTTTGAATCCTGAGAATCTTCAGGGAGATATTCTTTCAGTGACCCACTAACGCTAGAAGCTGTGGCATCATTATCCTGTGTAGTTTCAAGTTTGTGAACGCTGTTCTTCTCGGCAGAATCCAAGTTTGAATC
>JAOPJM010000888.1:0-10652 GCA_027124095.1 Muusoctopus leioderma | reverse complement strand
GTCATGCTGATAGCTTTGATTATACTAATACCAACAATCAACTTGCTGGTGCAGGTTAGCCATATAGTGCCGATGAGCGATAAACTGCTTTATACCAATCACAGAAACGTCCTACATTTTTGTGAGGTTTCCACTATTGATGCTTTATGTTTTGGCGTAATGTTTTGATCTCTGATTTCGTCGAGTCATACTGAGTTTCATCTCATTCTCATCCCAGAATTTCTTTCGAAAAGAATTCTCCGTGCCTTTCTTTTATCGCCATCCCTATAATCTCTTTGAATACTTTTTTTCTGATTTCGTCCAAATTTTCTCTTTCAGTCACTTTCTCCCTTCTAGCTTCTAATTCTTGTAGAGGGTTGTTATTTTATAGTCAAGTGTTCTTATGAAACTTTTTGTTATTCTTTATTTCAAGTTAATAAAGTGAAATCATTTTATCTTTAATTTGATAAATGTGCTAACAGAGCATATCATTTTTTATGCGCTGCAAATTTTCTTTCAGACTGGATATCTTCGTTGGTATTTTTGGATAGATTAACAAACATGTATTATTTTAATATTTTTAGCATAATGTGCATGAATATTGCATCAACAAATTAGTTTCTTTTCCCATGTCGTCATACTATCTCTGTGGGTTTCTTATCAATAGCGATAATTTTAGAACAAAGCAACATTTTTCTGAAACTTTTGATTACTACTCTCACTGTTAATACTGCCACTGTATGGAGGAGCCACCACATATATTAAGTTTGCTACCCCAACCTACTTACATCATGATTTATAATGGCGACTGCTATGGATGTCGGAATTACTGGTCCGAGAAGTTTGTCTGTATAGCCATTAAGTGCTTACATTGTTCATCTCCGTCTTCGTAGCTAATTTTAGTCTTTTAATATAATTATTCAACAGGAGTTGGTGTATTGATAAAATCGTTAGAGCGTCGGACAAAATGCCTTAAAGTCAACTTTGCCTTCCATCCTTCCGGGGTCGATAAAATGAAGTACCAGTCAAGTACTGGGTCGATTTAATCGACTAACCCTTCTCTCAAAATTTCTGGCCTTGTGCCTGTATTAGACACAACATAATTATACAATAGGGGTTGGTGGATTGACAGAATCGTTATAATGTCGGACAAAATGCTTTGCGATTTTTGGCTACGTCCGTATATATTCTGATTTCAAATCCACCGAGGTTTATAATTACAAATCACTATTAAGTTTCAAAATCAGGAGAAAAAAATCTTTATAATCAAGGTTCCTTTTGAATTCAGAAAGTAGACGAACGAAACTAAATACTGCCATTACTTCGGCATTCTACTGTTTCTGTAATGATTTCATACTTTTTGGCACAAGTATACACACTGGAAAGAATAATCGATTAGATCAAACCTCAGTACTTGACTGGTAATTATTTTTATCGAACCTAAAAAGAAAAAAGAAAGCCAAGTCGACTCTGGCAGGGTTTGAACTCAGAACGTAAATAGACATAACTGAATACGGGGAGGAAATTCGTCCAACGCTCCACCGATACTACCAATCCTTGGAACCTTCCTATATTAAATAATGATTATTTATGGTTTGGTCAGGAAGATGGACCGAACGCATGATATTCACGGGTTCTCCGAGACTGGTGAAATCGATGCGGTTAATGTTCAGCTTGACCATCTGAAAGTCGACGTCTGCAAGAAAAAACGTGCACGAGGAAAGAATTCCAGGGGGTTGACGTTCTATGTGGATAGATTGGATGTAATAGTTACTGTAGGGCTTGCACGTTTAGACAAGAAGAGGCAGGTGTGTCGAGTGTGCTTGAGTGGAAGTGGTATACAACCAACGAGAGGTTGTTGTAGTAGCGATAGAATAATCAGAGAGCAGACAGCACGTCTGTCGGTCAGAAGTTGTAATGTATTTTGCGGGTGAGTATTTACCAATCAGTCGGATGGATTTCCTTTGGATGCGCTCTAGGATATGTGTGTGTAACAGTAGCATCCTCCCAGATGTGACAGAAGTCCTCCAATGTGGGTCTTGAGCTCTGTAGAGGCTCAGATTCTTATCAGAATTGAAGTATTTTTTTATCCTGGAGAGGGAGGCTAGTATTTTGGTTATGTTATGTATGTGGAGTTACCAGGAAATATCGAGACTGTGAGACCTAGTATTTGTAGTAACTTTGAGGGCTTTTTTTTATTGCGTGCTGCTCATGGCTAGAGGGTATGAGGTACAAGATTGTTTCCTTTTGGTGTTGTTGTTGTTGCTGTTATTGTGTATCCCCAGGTCAGTCCAGACCGAGAAGACTTATGATAAAAAAACGTTGCGGCTATGACCATCCGTCCCTTGTCTATATTGTTCGATGTGGCCTTCCTTTTAAGACGGTAGGATGTATTTTGAGGGCATTTTGGCAGCTATTTCTAGCAGGTCGGGTGATCGCGTAGAGGCTCCTTCGTCAACTCATTTTCGTTTATAAAAGCAGTGATGATTGTGTCTTTGTGCTATGAAAAAGAAAAGATTTTCAAGTCTCCAATACAGAGAATGTTTTCAAGATCTCTGTTCACGGAAACGATGAATGTTTGATGTGAAGTTTCTATATTGCATATGAATGACGTCTGGAGTTAAGGAGGAGTGAAGAGTGACATAATATGCATAAGAATGTATATTGTTAGAAGTGACAACAAGTAGATCGTTAATGCACAGAAGGAAGAATGTTGGAGACATTACCGAACCTTTGACAACAGAGTTGATAAAGTGTGGGTCAGAGAGGGTCCCGTCAGCACACGCTGCAATGATGAAACCCGACAGCTTCCAATCCAAGAGATGAGAAACAAATGAAGCCTGTAGGCAGGTAGTTTAGCGAGGAGGTCCTCTTAGCGGACACGGTAAAAATATTTTCTGATGTTAAGTGCAAAGACATTGCTTTCGCTGAACGTCTCAATGAAGTTGGACCACTGGTGAGTGACATTAAAGAGCAAGTCTCTAGTAGATCTGGATCTAGTGTGAGTGATAGGTCGGTAGTTGGCAGGGTCAGAGAGGTTGCCCTTCTTGTGGAGTTTCCTAAGATTAGCATAGATCCCGGTAGAGAGAGAAAAATTGGAGAGTTTGATGAGGATAGGGACTAGCTCTGGGACACGCCATTTGAAGGTAATGGAAAGGACATTGTTAGGACCAGTGGTCTTGTTGGTTTGATTGATTGATTGATTGATTAATTGATTGATTGATTGATTGATTGATTGATTTTATCGTTGCCCACTTCACTATCTCTTGTGAACACATCAAATGAGTGCAAGGCCTTTTAACAGTTTTTTCCCCTTTCCTACATATATCTTTTTATTTCCTCAATTTGTTTTATTATTTTTGCTGTTTCTCTTAGCCATTCTGGATTGTTGATGTTACTACTCTGTATTTTTTTCTCTTTTATGTTGTGCCCCGCTACTTTCTTAATCCTTTCACATGTTAATAAGTGTTCTGTTGTTTCTTCTTCCGCACTTGGCGTGTATGTGTACATGGTGGTGAGACATGGTGGTGGAATGCAGAAGGAAAGTCGGACGTGTGTCTTGTGGAGTTGGATGCAAAACGAGTAGAAAATGTGAAAGCTTTCTTCGCAAGAGTACTGCTTGCGGAGCCATCTTGGTTGACGACCGGTGAGTCGGAGGATACGGCAAAGTTGGTAGATATCGATATCCACTTGACAATTGACCAGAAGGACCGGCTACTGTTTAGTGGGGGGGGGGACTAGTAGGCTGTGCGATGCGCGAAAGCGTCCTTGCTTTTCGGATGTAGAAGTTGCGATGGTGGGTAAAAGCCCCCCCCCCCCTTAATGGAGGTGGGTGAGTTTTTCCAGGCTTTGTAGGTTGTATTCGCCACTTGTACTGCTGCAACACAGCTACGTGTGAACCACTTAGGATATTTGGAGTTGTAGGCTTTGCTTGTGTGAGGGTATAAAAGGATTATCTAAGTGGACGGTTTCTGTCACCTGGTTATCTCTCTCAAATAGGTCAAGGGTAAACCACATTCGCTGCAGGGATAGTTAGTATGGAACTAGTTAGCTGACTAGGAGTGCCTTAGCTTTCGGTTATGGAGTATTGTGCAGTATGTAGATGTATGGTGGGTAACTTTAATTAGGCAGTAGTCGGACGATCCCGTAAGTGCAGAGTCACTAATAGTTTGGTAATTGCTGAGTTTAGATGAATAAATAGATTAAAATGGATGAGATGGGAAATAAATGCGGATATGAATAAAAGCACATGCAACAATGAGAGAAACTTTTGAATTAGAAACAGAAATTGGAGTTTGATTTTAGAAAAGAACGAGCAAGATATTTAAATTTTGACTGATCAATATATAATTTTGTGGCGCTGAGAATGAATTTGGCTGAAATAGCATCGTTTATGAGGAAGGGAAGTTTGCGTTTGGTTGGGATGTGTGTGTGGGGGGACAGCTTAATATTAAGAGTGTTGAAGCTCTCCCACCACGCATTTAGATATACGTGGAAGGAGAGATATAAAATGAGATATATTAAAATCGTAAAGAAATAAATTAATCAAAATGTAAATCGTTCATTATTAAATTCAGTTCAACAAATACGTTTGCCGAGAGAATTATCTGAATTAGAAAACATAGACATTGGAGTTTCGATATGAGAGAACTAGTTAGATAGTGTATTAAGTCAACCCGAGTATTTGGCTGGTACTTATTTTATCGAGTCCGAAAGGATGAAAGGCGAAATTGGCCACGGTGAGATCTGAATTTAGAATGCAACGGTACATAACTAAATATCTCAAGGCACTCTGTGCTTTACCGATTCTAGTAACCATGACCCAGAATCGGTGGAGCCTTCGGAAATAATGCTTTGCAGTATTTAGTTACGCCTCCTTAAGATCTGAGTTCAAATCCCGCCGGAGGTCGACTTTGCCTTTCATCCTTCAGAGGTTGATAAAATAAAGTACTAGTCAAATATTGGGGTCGAAATATATAATCGACTGTTCTCGCCAAAACTTTGGAGTCTAGTGCCTATATTACAAATCCTTATATTATAAGAAGCAAGCACTTTTCAATAATCTTTTTATTATAAAAGACAAACATAAAAATTTGGAATGACTTTCAATGATTTTTTTTCTTTCCCTTTTCAGTAAAAATACGTATATTTGTTTTAAATGAAAAGATGGATATTAACATGCACCCAGTACAGGTAATTTTAAAGGTAACTAATTTAAATTGTTTTCTAATGTTATTTATTATTTTGGGCAAATGTTTACTTTTTATATTTTCATTAAAAAATACGATCTACGCAGTTTAGATTCATAGACATAAAGCTGTTGATATTGGCTCATACGACGGGCTTCTACAGTTTCCGTCTACCAAATTCACTCACAAGGCATTGATTGGCCCGAGGCTATAGTAGAAGACACTTACCCAAGGTGCCACGCAGTGGGACTGAACCCGAAACCACGTGGTTGCGAAGTGAACTCCTTAACCACACATCCATACCTGTTTATTTAATATCTATTAATTAACCTGTCTGTATTTTTCAGGTGTGTTATTACTAGAGTGATATAGATTTTCTGTAGTTTAATTAGAAAAATTGAGGATCATCATCGTTTTACGTCCGTATTTCTATGCTAGCATGGGTTTGATGGAGATTTCTTGAGGCAGCATTTTACGGCCGGATGCCCTTCCTGTCACCAACCATATTGATTAAGTATGGGAATCCTACCACCAAACTACCGGGCATTTTGTCATTTGGAGACGTAAACAAACTCACCGGCCCATTGATAAATGTTCAGCAGTAACAAGCAGACAACACGCACACACATATATACGCATACACATATATATATATATATACACATATATGACAGGCTTCTTACAGTGTCCGTCCACAAACTACAGCGACAAGGCATTGGTCGGACTGAAACCATAGTAGAAGACACTTGCCCAAGGTGCTACGCAGTGGGACTGAACCCGAAACCACGTGGTTGCGAAGCGAACCTCTTAACCACGCAGCTATGCCTGCGCCTATAATAAAAATAATAATAATTTCTAACTTAGGCACACAGCCACAACTTGTTTTTTTTGGGGGGGAGGAACAGCTGATTAAATTGACCTCAGTACTTGACTGGTACTTTATTTTATCGACCCTAGATTGGATGAAAGGCAAGGATTTAATAATACAGTGAAACCCATATTACTGTAGCTTGCTATATATTACTGTACCTTTTGCTCAGTCTGCCATGTTTGAGCACCTCAGGTGTTTTTTTGTTTTTCTCCCCTGTGAATTGGCTGAGTCGTTAGCGCATTGGACAGAATGCCTTGCAGTATTCATTCCGGGTTACTGCACTCTGAGTTCAAATCCTGCCGAGGTCAACTTTTCCTTTCATCCTTTCGGAATAGATAAATAAAGTACCAGTCTAGGGCGGTGGTGGACTGGCGGAATTGTTAAAGCGTTGGACGAGATGCCTTGTGGTATTTGTTCCACCTCTTTGCATTCTGAGTTCAACTCTTGCTGTGGTCTACTTGGGTGGTAGACTTAATCCGTCACCTGCTTTAACACCACCACCTGGTCCTTGGGTGCCTTTAGTGGAGTCCACTCTGTTGCAAGCATTCAGGCCATGTCTCCGATCTGGGGATACCTTTCTCCCTCCCACCAGTATCAGAGGCCCTGAAAAAATGGTGATGGGCACTACCTTCCCTCCAGACTAATCAGTAAAAAAAATATATCTTGATTTGTAAAGATAAATATCTTAGTGACAAATACACTCAGTCACATGTTTCATTAAAATACCTCCTTACATCAACCATACTGTGTCTCGACCCTCTGAACCTACACTAACCAATTTTCACCAGTCCTTCTTCCCCAGAACATTCACCCGCTGGAATTTTCTTCCCACTTGTAATTTTCCTGCAAACATTGACTTACAGATGTTCAAACTGAACATCAGTTGTATCAATCTCACCAGTATCGGAGGACCTGTGACGGTCAAGAGCACTGTATCTTCTTCCTCGTGCAATGGTTGATTGGCTAAGACACTGGAATACTGACTGAAAGGTTATAAGTTCAAATCCTGTTATTGGCATTTCATTGTAACCTTAGTCAAAACAATATTGCCAGGGTTTTTTTTTTTTAAACTATCATATCTGAAAATATGCACCACCCTAACTCCACTAGTGTGTGTGTGTGGTTGTCTCTGACTAGGATACGTGCTCTGTTATAATTCACCTGCTCCTTCAAAAATTGATATGTAAATATCAGAATTTGTTGAGCATCCAATCTATGCTAATATTGAAATCATTTGTGTCATCATTATCATCATCAATATATATTCAGTATTTATTGTGGGCCCATTTTAACACATTGGGTGCTTTTAGTGGGGTTCTCTTTTATTGCAAGTATTCATATCAGACCTTCACCCTCTTCAGTTTCCCTCATCATCATCAATTTGCATTCGCTTTCTATGCTGGCATGGGCTGGATGGATTATTTCGACTCGAGTCGATTCCTATATGGAGTCACCACTCTTTTAGACAAGTTGGCGGCCTACATCGCCGCGCTCATACGTTTCATTTTGCTTGGTTTCTACAGCTGGATACCCTTCCTATCACCAACCACTTTACAGAGTGTACTGGGTGCATTTTATGATGGCACCAACACTACAGAGGTTGTCATATCCACGACACGACTAAAGAGTCCTCTCGACCCCTGTGTTGTTTCCATTTGATTGCCAAGCACTTTATCTCCTGCCTACATATTTCCACCTGGCCCATGACTTGCCTTTAATGGAGTCGACTCTGTTGAGAGCATTAGGGTCAGGACTCTGGTATTTGCATATTTTCCTCCTTTCCTCCCACCAGTGTTGGAGGCCCTGGAAAATGATCATGAGTGCTGCCTTCCTCCTTTGATTAAACCATAAAAAAAAATTAAAAAAACAGGTGGTATATCACCTTTTTAATACAGCTTTTCCTAGTAAACTTTTGTCTTTTTTACAGGAAATTTAAAATGTTTTTTTTTGACTGAATTATGTTATTAATTTGTTTTCTATTTTTTTCTTCGATCTTCTTAAAGGGGTACTTGGTCTACTGGACTGGATAAGAGAGGTGAAGCCAAGACAGGCGCTGACGTTACAGCTTCTGGTCCTTTGTACCAACAACGCCCTTACCCGGCACCTGGAGATGTTCTTCGTATGAACCGACAGTTAGTTGAGGACTGAAGGAGGGTGGGAAACATTGCTTGTAGATTTTTCATATGTACATTTTAAAATAATAAATTATATTTCTTATTTGGTCATTGATGGTCTTTTTGTTTTTGTTTTTATTTGTATGTTTTTATTTGTATGTTTTTATTTATATAGGCGCAGGCATGGCTGTGTGGTTAAGAACTTCGCTTCGTAACCACATGGTTTCGGGTTCAGTCCCACTGCGTGGCACCTTGGGCAAAGTGTCTTCTACAACCCCAGTCCTTGACTGGTACTTTATTTTATCAACCCCGGAAGGATGAAAGGCAAAGTTAACTTCAGCGAGATTTGAACTCAGAGCGCAGTGAGCCAGAACAAATACTGCAAGGCATTCTGTCCGACGCGCTAACCACTCTGCCAATTCACCACCCTTAATATAATAATAGTAATAATAACATAATTGTTCAATTTGCCTAGTGATTATAATATATTACTAATGCATTTAACTAATTAATACTCATTAAATCTTTAGAGAAGTTGTAATTATACTTGTAATTATACTTGTATATCTCTTTCTTTACAGAGCCTCCTGCAACTGTATTTTGGAATTCTGTGAGCACTATCCTTCTCTCGTAGATTTGCTGTGCACAAAATACAAGTAAGTAGCTTTATAGTAGATCCAACATTAGCTAATAGCGAAAGGTTGGGGAAACTTGTAGGGATGGGTGTGATAAAGGTAATATATTAATGGCTGAGTAGTGATGGGCTTAGTAACTTACATAGTAGCAATTAATGTGTTAGTAGCAGTAACTGTAGTAGTGGTGGTTGTTTGTATGATAGCAGCTGTACTCGCCATTGTATCTAGTTATCATATTAGCAGAGTGGTGAGGGCAGTATTTAGAATTTCATTGATGCTAGAATTTTGTTGAACTTCATTTGCAATCAGACAGAGATTCTGTAGGCAGGGGGGTGGGGGGGGGGATAATTCATTGAATTACAAGTAAAATCTTGTAACCCTTTCAGTCGATAAGATACCACTGAAAACTACATCTTTGCAAACCAACGACTGGGCCTCTACATGGTCGTTTGAATTGCTAGAAATAGCAGCCAAATCTCCCTCAAATCACACCGTACTTTCTTATATAAAGACGGGACCCATTAAATAATGTACTCCTACATACCTCTAAAAAAAAATCAGGATGGTCATGGCTAGAACACTTTTGATCATAGGTCTGCTCAGTCAGGGTTGACCTGGGGTTAAACAACAACATCTTTGTGAGTCAACAAAGAAGCCTATAAGTGGTTGCTCGACTTGCTAGAAATAGTGGCCAAATCTCCCTCAAATCACACTCTACCATCTTAGAAAAGGACACGTTGGATAATGTGGTCCTAGGTGCACTGTGCCTAGCAAAAAGATGGGATGGTCATGGCTGGAACACTTTTGTTCATAGGTCTGCTAAGCAACAAAGACAGCATCTTTACTCAGTATAACAAGGACAAATCAGCCTGGCAAAGCCTATTCCTCTCAAGAGCATTCATGAAGACTGAATTATCGGTGGTGGGGAAGAAGGGATTAGTTTTTTTTAACCAAGGACATTAGCAATACAACAGAATTGAAATAGCTCCAATTAGAAATTCAAATTTTATAATGAAAATTTACATGCTAATCATTTCAATAATTTGAGGATAACTATGAACAAGTGTATAACACTCAATTTCTTTATTTCCTGATAGAGGCCTACGCGTAATTCTCATGAAGCAGGCTGAAAAAATCCACTGCAGAGAACTGAAGTCTCTTCTTGTATTACTAAATGCTGGTTCTTCAGAAAGATTCAAAAAACAGGTGAGATCATGTTAAAAAATGTAATATTTTATATCGCTTACTCTCAGGATTTTATGGTCTTGGTTTTACATACAATACTAATTTTGTAGCATTTATAATACTGTTCACATAGCCAGAAAACGCATTTACTATTTTTCCTTGAGTATAGATTGCATACAATAGTCTACTTATGTATATATATAGTCGTGTTGGGGACATGACAACCTTTCTAGTGTTGATGCCACGATAAAATACAACCAGTACACTCTGTAAAGTGTTTAGCAATCAAACGGAGAAACAACGTAGGATAGAGAGGACTCTTTAGTTGTTTTGTAGACACGACCTCTCTAGTGTTAGTGCCATGATAAAATGCACCCAGTAATTTGCACATAGGACAACGAAAAATGTATAGGACACGGTAAATACAAATACCAACCTTGCATCAGCTGTTGCTAGAGGTCAACACAATTTCAGTACCTTCCAACGGTATTGTTCACTCAAGGGTGCCAGGAGTATTTAAAGAAAAATACTCCTTGGGAGAAATTGAGACAAATACAACACAAGACAGTATATATATCGAATGTACAGGACAGGGCAAGATAATCATCGCTTTTACGTCCGCTTTTCCATGCTAGCATGGGTTGGACGGAGAGAGTTATTGAGGCAGAATTTTTACGGT
>JAOPJM010000885.1:18971-31734 GCA_027124095.1 Muusoctopus leioderma | reverse complement strand
ATGCGGGCCGAAATCACCCGTCCAACCCATGCCAGCATGGAAAACGGACGTAAAACGATGATGATGATGATGATATAGTTCAATAATTCATATCAATTTGATGACGCAATAGCATGTGGAACCATGTCTGACAGGATGTTAAGAGTTAATCTTAAAAATATTTCTGTCAACTTTTAATCTCAAAAAAAAAAAAAAATGTTATAATATAAATTTTAATTGTTTTTGATTATTTCTGTTTTCCAGATTTTTTCTGTGGTGTCATTGGTGTGTTTAACGACATCTGGGAGACATGAAGGCGGTTATCTGTCTTTGCCACTCTGTTGGCATTTCCGTATCATGGTGTTCATTCTGGTTCTCACTCTGCTCAGCAGTTTCGTTGTCTGGACATTCCATGCTATTGGACTTTCCAGTGCATTTCCCATCAACTGGTACTTCCTTGTAAGTATTCACAGAACTACTGTCTTCTTCTTCTTCTTCTTCTTTCTTTTTTTCTTTTTTCTTTTTTCTTTCTTTCTTTTTTCTTTCTTTTTCTCTTTTTCTTTCTTTCTTCTTTTCTTTTCTTTCTTTTCTTTTCTTTTCTTTTTCTTTCTTTCTTTTCTTTCTTTCTTCACATTGTTTGTTGAGTCTTCTTGAGGACTGAAGAATCCGATGCATTGTATATTCATCTGTAGACATACATTGGGTAATAGAGACCAGCCCTGATGCTCCCACCCAATTGCAGGATGAGTATGATGGACCCTGTCTTTATGGTCAGATGTAACTCTGGCAAATGCCTGGAACATGACATCAGTAAATTTCCTGAAACTTTGCTATTGATTGCTACCCTGTATTACCCCCACTCCATACACACACACACCTTATCTAGATCCACTTTAACGAGCCAATGAGGCAGCCTCTAAGCAGTCGCTTGACCTGCAAGAAATAGTAACCAAATCTACCTCAAATCATACCTTACGACCTCAAAAAAAAGGAAAGAAAGAAAGGAAGGTCACTTCGGATAACATAGTCCTAGATACATTGATGAGGTAGTCACAGCTGGAATGTCTTTGGTCATTTTGATCATTGGTCTGCTCATGCGGAGCTCACCTGTGGCTAAACAACAACAACAAATCCACTTAATTTACTCTCCTTCCCAGTGGTGGACCTACATTTTTGGGGCCCTGAAGCTTGAACTGTTATGGGGACCCCTTCACAGCCATTAAAGAAAGGTGCTTCTGAGGCCTCTCCGGAATTAGGGGCTCTGATGCTTAAGCTTCCTTAGTTTCATAGTAGATCTGCCACTGCACCTCCCCTTATCTCATCATCCCTATTATATCACCCCCCACAGACTCTTCAGAAAACCCTTTAATCAGTCAATTTCCTCAAGAACTGCACTTCTTAGGGTCTCTCTCAGCAATTTAAACTGAACATAAACCATGCCAATGTCACTTAATTATCTCAAGACCCTTGCAAAAAAAGTCGGCAAGTGTCTTCTACTATAGCCTTGGGCTGACCAATGCCTTGTGAGGGAATTTGGTTGACAGAAACTGTGCGGAAGCCCATTGTATATATATATACATATATATATATACACACATATATATATATATATATATATACCCAGTGACATTTCACTGTCCACTCCTACATGTATTTCTAACATGTTTGTGTATGCTTCAAACATGCAATGGCACTCAATGTGTGTTTTGTCTTGGAGAAGAACTTCTCACTAGAGACTTTGTGTTAAAAAACATAAGCTCCAAACGATGCCTGTTGGACTTCATATAGCTATTTTGGAGTTATTTCACCTCATCAGTGACATAACGCCAGAGGTCGTTTGGAGCTTAGTAGGAACCTTCGTTCTTATATAGAAATCAGCAAAAAATATTTACTGATGTGTGCTAAAGCTTGGCAAGTGAGAATTAAATAAGTACAAGCACATGAAACAGTGGAAGTAGAAATAAAGATGTCTACTTCTGCTGTTTCGTGTGCTTCTACCATGACCTCGGGTCGACAAAAGCCTTGGGAGTGAAATTTGGTAGATGGAAACTGTGTGGAAGCCTGTCGGAGGGATCATTTATGTTCTTGTGTGGTAGACTTAATCTATCACCCTGTTTAACCTCACCACCTGGATCTTGTGTGCCTCTAGCAAAGTCTGCTCTGTTGTAAGCATTCCGATGAGGTCTCCAGTCTGAGGATAGCTTCCTCCCTTCCTTTCACCAGTCTTGGAGACCCCCAAAAAGTCCTTGGGTGCTGCTCTTCCTCCTCTAACTAAGTCATAAATAAATAAAATCTAGCTAGGATTTTAACCCTGCCTTTCATCAAAACCACCGCTGATAATATAAGCACCAGTAATACAACCAATTTAACCAACAATACGCCAGTCCCTACAAAAATTAGCCTTGTACAACCTAGCCCAAGAAAATCAATAATATTGACTGAAAGGAAGGATGTATTAGATCCACATCCACATCTCCAATCAGACATTGACAAACATCATTATCAACAGTACACATGTCAAACATAATTTCCCAGCATGTTTTAATTTATTCAATACTTCTCTTATTCTGTCATGGCAACCTTATTTTCTTTTATTTTCTTTTGCTTTATTGTTCTTTTTTTTCTTTTGTAAATTTATTTTTCTCCTCCTCCCAGGACATGATTGCTTACTCTATTTTTGCATTTCTCTACCTTGTTGGAGCTTCCCTTGTGGCCAGTGCATTTGATTTCTATGAGAAAATGCAAGTGGGCGTTACTCACCAAACTATACAGCAACTGATTTTATCAGTGGTAAGTGAGACTTAACTTCTCAATATACCCAGTGACATTTCAGTGTCCACTCCTACATGTTTTAATATAACATTATCTCCTTTGTGTCTATTCTCAATGATCGTGTTTTATCATTATTTATTCATATCTTCTATGAAACTTACTACTACTCAGACTAGTCCAACTGTTGTGTTGTAGTAGTTCTCTTTTCCACTTATATATTATGATGATGATGATGATGATCATCATCATCATTTTACATCTGCTTTTCCATGCTTGCAGGGGTTGTATGGGTCCTCCACAACACAGCGTGTCACCACTTCTCATGATCCTTTGTCATCTCTTTCATGAGGTTCACCATCTTGAGATCTGCTTTCACCACTTCTTCTTCTGCCCACGTCTTCCTCATCTGTACCTTCCTTCCACTTGGATCACCTAGCACTTGTTCACTCATCTGTCATTGTCCATATGTATTACATGTCTGTACCAGTGCAATCTTCTCTCTTGCACATTACATGTAATTCCTCTTATATCTAGTTTTTTTTCTATCAACTCATCTGTGCTTCATTGTTCATGCACATTAAAATTACACATCCAGTGGAGCATGCTTGCTTCATTTCTTTCAAACCTTCTCATACCCTCTGCATTCAATGCCCATGTCTCACTACCATGCAACATTACCCTATATATATATTCGTTAATTTAAGGAGGTTTGCTCATAATGCCATAATTCCATAATATTTTTATGCCCTTCTGCCCCTTCAACTTCTGTTGATAGGGATAATTGCTGAATGATATGTTTGTTAAGTATGATTAATGTTACAGTTTAGTGAGTAAGAGGTTCTGAGAAGAAAACATTGTGTAGTGTTTAGTATGGGGGGGGGGGGCTGGAGAGTAGGACTGAGAGCCAGGTTTAATGAAAAGTTTAGGTTGATAGTGGGGGAGGTATAGTGTTAGTTGAGTTCAAAGAAACAGTGGCCATTGTAGTAGCAGTTGAAGACAGAAAGATAGTGAGAGAAAAAGAGAGGGGGGGGGGGGAGAGGACATAACTCCAGGAATTGCAAAGTTTGGTGATTGTTGACTTACATTCTGGACTGCATCCAAGAGAAAGCATGTGTGTGTGTGTGTGTGTGTGTGTGTGTGTGTGTGTGTGTGTGTGTGTTTCAGTTCATTGTCTCAGATGTGTGAACACTACTCTTGTGTAGAGCATATCTTATTTAGGGCAAATTCTTTATGAAATCAGCAGTAGTTTAGAGCTGAAACACACTTTCTTGCTTTAAAAAAAACATAAAGCACCCTAATCCCTTATTTATACAGTAATAGCTTTGGGGAGACTGTGGTGTTGTGATGAGAGTTCATCATAGATTGTTAGGTCTAGCAATTGTATGGAGTACTATAGTTTGAGCTGTGTTAGCACATTCACCAAAGCCCACCTAACAAACACACCCCCGTCTCTCCTCCTCCCTCTCATCACCCATAATGTATCCCCACCTCTGGCCTTACACTATACTTAATCCTTTTTCTCCAGAAAGATCTTCCCATCTGCACCTTTTCCTGCAGACGTGGACTTCCTTATGCCCTTAACTCCTTCTATAGGTCTGACCACAGCCAATTTCATCCAGAGAGAGAGAGAGAGAAGTAATCGCCCCTCCAGTACTTGACTGGTACTTTATTTTATTGACCCTGTAGGGATGAAAGGCAAAGTTGACCTCAGCAGGATTATTTGAACTCAGAGCGCAGAGAGCTGGAACAAATACTGCAAGGCATTCTGTTTGACACTTTAATGACTCTGCCAAGTCACTGCCTTAAGACATCGATTTACAACTGATGTTCACTTTAAACATCTGTATCAATCTCACCAGTCTCAGAGGGGCCGAATGTTATGGGCACTACCCCCTTCCTCCTGACTAAACTATAAACTATAAATAATAATAATTAGAAGTAATACAGTGTCATGGCTTTGTTTTCTTGAGATATTGTTTAATGATTGTGTTTTGATACTGTTGAAGGAGATTTAAATTCTTCTTTCCCCATTACCGATTGTAATAGAAGTCTGTTTGGGCTGATCACAATTTCAAATCATTTCTAAGACAATTAGACATTTTTTTTACTCAATCCATAGCATACTGACAGAGTAGAACAGGGGTAGGGATCTCCTTGTCTGCTGGTGAAATTTCACCCATATTTAAATTACAAACTGATTGCAGACGAAGTCTCTAATGACCCATATGATAAAAATGGTTTAATTCTTAAGACCAAAATAATAATTAAATAAGTTATATACTTATGAATTTATAAAATTAAAATGTCATTATTTTTCTCTGCACATATGCACCCTCTCAGATTCTTATGCACTTGCAAATCATTCCTGGTACTAAAGAGGTTCTTCCCCACTGGAGTAGAAGAACTACATATGTAAAAGATGCACAGGAGTAGTTGGCAGTGGGGGGGGGGGGGTACATACCCATGAAATGAAATCTTTCAACTGCCCAGAAGGTTCACTAGAAATAGTTGACAGCTTCTCTTACCTAAGTGACCTCATCAGCAGTGAAGATGGGTGTTGCGAAAGTATAGTAGCCAGAATTAGGAAAGGGGTGAAGGTTCAGAGAACTATTATGTCTATTGGCAACAAAGAGTTTCTATCTTTGAGTGAAGGACAGATTATATGGCACATCAGTGTGAAGTGTGATGTTGCATGGTAGTGAGTCATGGGCACTGAATGGGGAAAATGTGCAAAGGCTGGAAAGAAATGAAGTGAGTATGCTCTGTTGGATGTGGGATGTCAACATGCATAAACGACGGAGCAGAGGTGAGAAGAGAGAGAAAATGGTCATTAGAGGAATCAGCCATAGTGTGCAAGAGAAGAGATTGTGCTGGCATGGACATGTGATTCATATGAAGGATGACAGTTGAGTAAAGACGGATCAAGCAATCAAAGTGGAGGGAGCCTGTAAAAGGGGAAGAAGTGGGGAAGACTAATCTCAGGGTGCTGAGCCTTACAAAGGAGATGAAAAGGGACTGCAACAAGTACTGAGGCACGGTGATGGAGCAGTCCCATCCAACCTATGCCAGTATGGAAACATTGGATCTAAAATGATGATGGTGATGATGATGATATGCTGATGATGATGTTGATGATGATGATGATTTATTTCAACTATATTGCTCATATATAAGATTATTTTTTCAGGTAGGAAAAAGTAATTTGACTATCATTTCAAGGATTATAATTTCAAATTCATCATTGATGTTTCCTCCTGTTTCTGGATTCCTAGCTGTAGAGAGTTTATATGGATTAATGCTCAACTCTTCCAGTTTCTGAAGTGTACAGTGGATGAGAGATAAATCTCCCGCTCCATTTGGTGCTAGACTATATTGCCAGTATTGTGAGAATGGGTGTCAGATTTCATAGAGAAGTTACTTACAGTAGACTAGTGTTCTGTCCAGTGGGAGTTTGTTTCTCATCCACTTAACAGTACAGAAACCCAAGTTAAACTGACAGCAGCCCTATGTCGGGGTAATGGTAGTTTGTGAAATGATTACATTTTTTTTAATGTATTCTAAAACATAACCATTAGTTGTCGTTTAACCCCAGCTCAGCCCTGAATGAGCAGGTCTGTGATCAAAGACATTCCAACTGTGACCATCTCATCTTTTTTTCCACACTAGATTATGCAATATGTTCTTCCTATCAGATGGTAAGGTATGGTTTGAGGGGATTTGGCTGCTAATTGTAGCATGTCAAGCAACCAATAGTTGTTGTTTAGTCCCAGATCATCCATAAATGAGCAGACCTATGATCAAAGGCATTCTAGCCATGACCACCCCATTTTTCTTTTTTCAGGAATAGTGTAGCCTGGCTACATTCTCCAATATGTTCTTTTTTAAGATAGTAAGATGTGATCTCGGGGAGATTTGACTGCTATTTCTAGCAGGTCGAGTGACTAAACAGTGTTTCTCTTATTGGCTCATATACCCAATAATTTCAGTACATGGTGGCAGGTCAGTGGGAGAGTACAGTACTTAGGATTCTTTGGTTTCCAAATAGGAGTCTACTTAAAACCAATATACATTTTTTGGTTTTCTAAGAGAGTAATGTTTGTTGGCATCACACATACATTAGAGGTGACCAAACCCCTATAGTCTTCCCAATCTAGCAATCTCATTGACATCAAACAGATCAAAGTTATATCTTTTTTCTCTTACAAGTGGTTTCCAGTTCCACCAAATTAGGCATGTCATTTCAAGTGAGACAGTTTAAACCTCTGTAAATATACACAAATCTGATTCCACCGGCATACAGCTGTACACAACAGATGTTATTGATGTTTAGCTCCAGGTCAGCCATGAGCTAGCAGGCCTATGATTGAAGGCATTCCAGCTGTGGCCATCATTTTTTTTCTAATCACAATGTATTTAGGGCTACATTATCCAATGATTTATTTCCATTTTTAGGTCAGTAGGGTATGGATATGAGGGAGATTTGGATGCTATTTCCAGCATGACAAGCAACCACAAAGAGGCTTCCCCATTAGCTCGCACTACAGATGTACATAGCATAGGTATATTAGTTGGTGAGGGTAGGAAGTTTCTTCTAAGCAAACCCAAACTGTTGCTGTAAAGGTGTCTGTTTCTCCGGTCAAGTCACCCATGTAGCATAAGAAGTCAACAATCTCACGGGTTTCACTTCTCAGTTATTTAATTGAGGTGAGGCTCTTGGAGAGGAATAGTACCAAAGGAAGGTTGGTATCTGAACTCAGGAATCAGTTTCACATCAGAATGTCATTGTTTTTACATGAAGAAGTATGCTAGTTGGAGAATATTCAAGAATATACCAATCAAAATGTAGTGCAGAAACACAAAGATGAGGTAGATGATCAATGAATAACTAACTACACCAATAATTGTTTATCTTGGAAATACAGTGATGGTTTAAGGGAATTGAGTGAGATTTAAATACAGTGATGGTTTAAGGGAATTGAGTGAGATTTAAACCAAGACTGATTTAAACCTTGTGTGTTAATAAAATAAGTACCAATCATGTAATGGGATCAATTTAATAGACTATACCCTCCCCAATATGTGTGGCCTTGTACCTATGTTAGAATTGTTATTATCAACCAGCATTGGGTCTTTGGATTCTCTTGTGCAATATTCCTAGCAATGACATTAATTCTCCCTCTAGGTCTTCTTTTAACTGTAATTATTAGAGGCCTTAAATGATAAAAAAACAGATTTTTCTTTATGCTAGAATATGAAGAAAGACACTGAGAATGAGAAGTATCAAACCTCTCTATTGATCAGCTGAGACAGTTAAGAAACTAAAAACATATTCAGACATTTAACTCTATAATGCCTAAATTATTAATATGTAGAAAAAAAAACATTGGTCTTTTTCAGCTCATTTAAGAGTAAGTAAGTTGGATGTAAACAATTAATTCTACAACTGCCAGATATTATAACTTCTTGCAGGCAGTAATGTTGTTTAAATGTAAAAAAATCCTTGAAGCTCATCCAAACTTCCAATTTTGTAATTTTCTTCCCATAAGAGCATGTGTATTATTTGAAGCATCAAGAATTATTAACAATTGGAATTATAAAGTTAAACATTCCTTTATAAAAATTGAATAAAAATTAAAAAATTTTAAATTTATAATAAATGTTATCTTTGTTGTTTATTTTTCTAGATAATTGGTTACATCTGTTTATTCTTGTATGGAACAACAGCTGTGATTGGTTACCGACAGTGGAGATTACAACTGAAGCAGTACCGACACAGGAAATTACTGGAAGAGGATAACTTTGAGGTGTAATCTGATTAGAGACAAAGCTGATTGGTCTAAATACAAGAGAAAGAGAATGAACCATTATTATTATTTAAATGTTAGAAATCATCATTATTATCAATATTATTATTACATTACCTACCACTAAGAAGTTTTGATTAATGCCTACATAAGACATTCTCAACCCTTCTGAAAAGATATTACAAAATAGGTTATTTATACTCTAGGATGCTTCAATTAGAGAAATACTCTGTCAGTTGATGACACCTAGCTCAGGCTTCTAGTTGCAGACTGAAATCAAGTCTGCATCCTCGGGCTTCAGGAATCTAATACATTATCAGGTAGACTATATGCTAAAGTCTTGAAAAGCACAACATTAACATTTGTTCATGACCATATAAATGTTTCATTAGATTAACTAATTGTACTTGAACCCCAAATACATAAAACCATTCGGAGACACTTTTGGGTTTTTCTGATTTTATTTTTCATTGGTTTGTAACAAGAGAGTAAATGATTTTAAATACTGGCTTGTTTTATTTATATATTTATTTATTTATTTATTGTGTTGTTTCTTGTTTCTTTTGTTGCTGTTTAATCCCAGATCAATGCTGATTAAGCAGACAAATCTATAATCAAAGGTATTCCAGTTGTGTCTATTCCATGTTTTTTTTTCTGGCACATCTAGATTAAACAATGTGTCTTTTCTCTTTTAATGTTCTGTAGGACACAGTTCTCATATTTAAAGGAGATTTGGTTGCTATTTCTTGCAGATCAAGTGACCATATAGTGGCTCCTTTGGTAGTGGTGGAATCTGATAGCCCAACCACAGGAAGCTGATGGCAGACTATATATAGTCCAGTGGAAATTCATGACATTTGTCAACCCACAATGAGATAATCCTAGTTTCTTCCTTATCACCTAGACCTTCTGTGTCAGTCCTTCTGCTCAGAGTTGGAGATGTTTAGAGGAAATCCAGAATCCCTCCACATGTACATGTGGCCAACACCTAGCCATGAACGAGTGCCTTGATTTGAACAGCAAGTGATGTTGAAGGGATATCTGGGGTGTTGAGGGGATGTTATATTGCTAAAATGATTAAAAATTTTCCAATTGCTAAAATGATTAAAAGTTTTCCAGTTGCTAATCTAATATTTTATGTCTTTAAATTTTGCAGTACATTTCAACTAGTTAATTGTCTTGTCATCTTCAGGTGCCCTATTCCTGTGTATATACATATTCATAATTAAAACATATACTGAGCTATGTGAAATAACTCAAATGTGCTAATGGCAGGAATTTTTTAAAAATCAGGTAGAGGGCAATGTACTGAACGATGTACACAAAAAGTCTTAAATTTATTGACATTTGCCTCTTAGTTGGATAAAGAAAGCAAAAAACCTAGTGGTAATTGTTAGCAACTTTCAATGAAAAAAGGAAATAATTTCAAAAAATTGAATTAATTTCACAAAAAAAAATAATTTACATGCTTAGGGGAAAGTCTGATCTTTGTTAACAAGCAAGCAAGGTGACTGCAACAGACATGTTTCAGTCTTATTCGACCTCGTCAGCAAAGAGCCAAACTCAAACCTGCTTGATCAGTCGACAAAGATTTTTACAAGTAGAAAAAGGGTTACTAAAAGTTGAGTTATACTAATTTGCATAAGCAAAATAAGTCAAGTGTGCCAATGGCATGAATTTAGATGAATGAAGTAGGAGGTAGTATTGTCTGTTAATAACAGATTTTCTCCTAAGCATGTAAATAAATAGCTTTTGTAAAATTAATTCTTAATTTCTTGAAATTATCTCCCTTTTTCTTTGATAGTCGCTAACAATTTCTGTTGGGTTTTTGTTTTTCTTTCTCCAACTAAGAGACAAATTTCAATGAATTGAAAATATTTTGCATATGTCATTCAGTACATAAACCTCTACTTAATTCAACTAAATTCATGCCATTGGCTCACTGGAGTTATTTTCCTTAGCTCATATCTTTGAATTAACTCTTAACTCTTTTTCTACTTCTAAAGTTTTTGTTGACTGATCATGTAATCTCAAGTTTGGCTATGCTTCATTGACAAGGTCTAATAAGACTGAAACATGTCTGTTACTGTGACCTTGCATGCTAACAAAGATCAGATTTCCTCCTAAACATTTAAATTAATTCTTAAGAGTCTCTAACAATTATCGATAGGTTTTTGTTTTCTTTCTCCAACTAAGAGGTAAATTTCAATTAATTGAGAATTTTTTTTGCTTACATCCTTCAATACATCACCCTATGCATATCCATAGGCTGAACTTAGAACTTTAATTTCTAATGTAGTGTTTCAATGTTTTTATCCCTATACCTCAGTTCTGGGTTTCGGCAAATTGGCAGAATTGTTGGTGCATCAGACCAAATGCCTTGCAGTATTCGTTCTGGCTCACTGCACTCTCAGTTCAAATCCTGTCGAGGTCAACTTTGCTGTTCATCCTGTCTGGGGTCAATAAAATAAAGTACCAGTCAAGTAATGGGGTAAAGTAAAATAATTGTTGAGTGGTTGCAGATGTTCCCGGTTTGGTGAAGTGGCTGCATGAGTGACAGAAGAAATAAAAGGATGCTGCAATGTAGACCAAAAGAACCCGGGTATTCCCTGGTAGAAGCAATGCTGCTCTGCATCGCTGAAAGGAGCGATACTTTGGAAGGTGCCAAAATCTTTATCATCTCCAGTCGACAGCTGATAAAAGGAATATCCCGTGAGGCAAGCTGTATGGTGATGTGACATATGTAGCAAATAATAAAATGATATTAGAAATGTTGTTATTGCTGCCATTTAGCCCCAGGTTTACCCTGATTGAGATGACCTATGATCAGACCATCTTGTCTTTTTGTCAGTCATAGTATATCTAAGACTACATTATCTGGTGTGTCTTTTTTTTAAATAGTGCTGTGTTAATTGAGGGAGATTTGGCTGTTATTTCTAGCAAGGCAAATAGCCATGTAGTAGCTCCCGTTTAGACTCTGGTCTCTTGTTGTTGTTGTTGTTGTTGTTTAGCCCAAAGTCAGGCCAATGCATTCCAGCCTTGACCACCCTGTCTCTTTGTATATCTTGGACTGCATTGGCTAGCGTATCATTCCTGGTGGTGTTGGTGGTGGTGTATATTGTGATAGTAGTCAGTAGTGATAATAGTCTTGTTGTTTAGCCCCAGGTAAACTCTAAATCAGCAGACCTATGATCAAAGGCATTCCAGCCATGACCATCCCGTCTTTATTTCAGGTAGTGTGTCCAGGATTATGTTATCCAATGTGTCCTTTCTTTTTTAAAACGGCAGTGTGTGATTTGAGGGATATTTGGCTGCTATTTCTAGCGACCACCTAGAGGCTCCCTGGTGGGTGATGGAAGTGTTGTCGGGGACGTTAATGCCTTAATTGATTTCAACACTGCATTCATTTTGTGAAACATTGACTTTTGTTTGCCATAATTCTGCAATATCCCACAACATAGTGGGTACAATCCAATGAGGGAGCTTCTACGTGGCCCACTCAACCTGCTAGATTTAGCAGCCAAATCTCCCTCAAATCACACCTTACTGTCTTTAAAGTAGAAAAACACATTGAATAATGTAGTCTAAAAAAAAAGACAGGCTTTCCTATCGTGACCATCCTTTCATCATAGATCTGCTCGACTAAGGCCAACTTGAAAATAAACAACAACACAGTGGTTAAGAGTGTTGAGATCCCTGCTTAAGAAATAAACATTCTGAGTTCAAACCCTATCTATGGATATGTTTATTATACAGGAATAGGTGACCTGAAGCCAATCAAATTAAGCCAAACTGAAAATCAAGAGCAAAAAGGAAAGGAAAAGCAAAATCCCCACAAAAACGTGAGATGAATAGTGTAGAAATTATTTACATTTTTTTTATATTGGTTTTGGTCTGGAAGAAGGAGCTGTGCCCATCACTGCCACTAGAGTCTCTCCAAGACCAGTGAGGTCTTCACGATTAATGTTCCTGTAATTTAGCTACTCTTGTTGATGAAAGAGATTCAGTGGTAAGAGTGTGAGATGTTGAGAGGAACCCTAAAACTGCTACATATACATGTAACTTTTTACAACTCAGATATCTAGGCGCAGGCATGATGGTGTGGTTAAGAAGTTTACTACTTCGCAACCATGTGGTTTCGGCTTCTGTGGCACCTTTGGCAAATGTCTTCTACTATAGCCTCAGGCCAACCAATGCCTTGTGAGTGG
>JAOPJM010000885.1:1631-18871 GCA_027124095.1 Muusoctopus leioderma | reverse complement strand
TTGGAACATAACTTAACAAAAAGTTTTTACATAAAATTATAATGGAAGGTTTAAATTTAAATATGAACACTTTAAAATAAATGGGTTTTTTTTTTTATCATAGAACTAGGGTTGGTGATCTCAGGTGGGTTGGTGATCTCAGGTGGGTTGGTGATCTCAGGTGGGTTGGTGATCTCAGGTGGGTTGGTATCAAATAGTTAAGTTGGTGTTTGGAACATAACTTAACAAAAAGTTCTTCAATAAAATTGTAATGGAAGGCTTAAATTTAATAATGAACACTTTTTATAAAATGTTGTTTTTTTTAAATCATAGGACCAAGGGTGGTTTCAGACAAGCAGGTAATGCAATTTGAGGGAGATCTGGCTGCTATTTCTATTCCTCATTGGCTTGTGTACATTGGTGTAGTATAGATAATTAAATTGACTCCCTGTGCCATTGTTGGTATACGCAATTAAATTGAGCTCCAGTATATAGTTGGTATAGACAACTAAAGTAATCCCAGTACATTGATGATATACAGATAATTAAATTCAGCTCAATACATTCTTGGTATAAATATTTAGCATTTCGAGCAAATGTTAAACCTATTAGCAAAATCCTGAAGGAAAAAAATATGGGAAAAAGAAGAAAAAAAAGAAAAATCACTAAATTTCTCTCCCTGAAGAAGAGCTTTGTTTGTTCAAAATATTAGACCTCACGTCTTTTTACAGCAAACAAACTTATTCAAATTTGTAAACTTTATTAACCCTTTCATTATCCATATTTCCAATAAAATACACTGCCTATGATTTTCAATTAATTTTTAAAATAATCGAGAATTTGGAGGGGTTTAGTAAAATAACTAACTTTCTCGTTATTAAGTTGGTGTTTGGAAAAAAAACTTAACAAAAAGTTCTTACATAAAATTATAATGGAAGGTTTAAATTTAAATATGAACACTTTAAAATAAATGTTTTTTTTATCATAGAAACAGGGGCGGTTTCAGGCGGTCTGGTATCAAAAGGGTTAATGTCATCAAACTCTAGTACATCAGTGATTATAAAATATTTATTTGTCCCTTACACTTGTGTGATAAATAGTCATTAATTTTACCCTTCATGATCAGAACTATCAATGGTAGATCAACATTATTGTTCTCACAATAATGTTGTCAGGATTACTCTCTAATCCTGACAGTAGCTAGGTAAACAAGAAGCATGTAAAATCACAAGACCTGCCCAGGAAGTGCAACAAAAGCACCTGCAGTGAGTTTTAAATCTCGTGAAACATGAACTGTATAGTCTAATAATTTGCCAACACAGCCATTTTGCTTTTGCAATGGCTGTGAATAGAAATAAAAGATAAAGTTATAAAATAGATTCAGTACTAAATAAAAGTTATATGTTTGTTGTCTGTTCACAATACTGTAACTTTCACAGTTACTGCCCATTAGGATTCTTTTCTGCATAAGTGTTTGTGTACATATGTGCGTGTGTTCTACTAGCCATTCAGTTCCAGTGATTAAGCACTGGAACACAACATCTCTCATGACAAGTTAAAAGATGTGTCATCGAAAACAAAAAAAAACAAAAAAAATAAAGAGAAGGAAATGAAACCTACCCATAGCAGCCAGTAGTTTCCATACCATAGTCATTAATTTATAGTTTCTGTTGTCAGTATTGCAGTGATATAACCTGACTAATATATGTTTGTTCACCAGAACAATTATCTCTACTTCCCTTTTTTACTACGCAATTACATTTTTGTTGCTTTCTTTTTTCAGCTCTCCCTTGCCCTATGTTCATTTTCTCCTTTTTGTTCCTAATTTTTTTTTTATAAAAAGGGTCTTTATATTTACTTTATTTTTTTTTTAAATGCTTAAAGTGGTGAACTGTACTTCTACATAACACCTATTTATAAGTAGGTGAATTGAGTCATTGAGAATCAAATGTTTTTGCCAGGGATGTAGCTAAATACTAATGATGGAATACTGTTGATTCTTAGGCTTACATCTTGGTGACTTGGCCAGTTGTGATTCTCCAAAATCTGTATTTAGTTATGTTCCTCTATATTGAGTTCAAATCTTGCAGCAGTCAATTTGCCTTTCATCCTTCTAGGGGTCAATAAAATAAGTATCAGTCAAATACTGAGGTCGATTTAATTCACTATTCCCAATCGTCCAACATTTCTGGCCTTATGCCTTTGTTTCAAATCTAAATGTTGTTGATAAATCAGTCCTATTTTTTTTTCTTAAATCTATTTTTCCATTTTTGTATCATTCATGCCTTTCTCAAGGGTATTAGTGATCTTAAGTTTTTGTAAAATTTGAATGCAATTATAATGAACTAAATTGAATTCTATTGAAATGAATTGAAGAAACATTACAACAGCCAAGAAATAAAAATAGGTTATGGATGCATTTTACTTGGAGCTTAACTCTACTGTATAACTCTGTGTACACCAGTGGTGGTTTTCCACCATGAACACATATAAGAAATTATTTCTTAACTTCACAGTATATGCTCACTGGTAAGCTTCTATTGACAAGGAATTAACGAATACCGAAACATGTCATGTCTAGGCAGCTCCAGGTGCGAATGTATACGTATGTATATATAAATATATATATGCGTGCATATGTGTAAATGCACATGTGCACGTATGTATGTGTATTTATGCATACATATGCATTCATAGCTATACTGTGGATAGAACGCTAAAGCAGCGTTATTATTCGTAACAGAGAAAATTTCTCTGTTCGAATTGTCCCCCTTAGCTTAAAAGCCGTAGCATATACAGATACATGTGTGTATATATATATACACACATGTGTGCGTATATGTAAACATTGTGTATACATAACATATACATAATGTCCAAACCATCTTATATATATATATATATATATATATATATATATAATTGTATGTATATTTT
The DNA here is from genome assembly GCA_027124095.1 of Muusoctopus leioderma. Classification (NCBI taxonomy): domain Eukaryota; kingdom Metazoa; phylum Mollusca; class Cephalopoda; order Octopoda; family Octopodidae; genus Muusoctopus; species Muusoctopus leioderma. The sequence continues at coordinate 15,955 of JAOPJM010000885.1, read as the reverse complement.
ATTATTTAATAAATGATAAAGAGGATCGTTTATGTTATTCAATTAATTCTTTTAAATACAGTTTGCCACAAGAATTAACTATGAAACTGAACATTTATCACCTGTAGATTTTCTGTAAATAATTATCATATGAAAGTACACCACACTGCTTGTCGCTGTCAAATTCTTCAAATAGACAAGATCTGCAATACACTGTACTTCCTATGTAAGGCACGAAGTTCCTCTGCCAAGTGTAATGTTGTAGACAGGACCAGAGCCCTGGTCCTATCTCTTACATATATATCACCTCTCAGATATAGGCAAGAGTATGTAGTGAAATACCTGACTCAGACTAATGCCAATAAACTCTGTACAATACGTCAAATCTAGCGCACCCCATCCTTACCTTACACATCCATCCACCCTGGTTATATGTAATTAATTAAAAGTGTGTGTTTATGTATATGTGAATGTGAAAACCTTTGAAACCTTTACTTTTGCATCAGTTTTCAAATAGTGGTCACCCCCCATTGATTATCCCTCAGCTATTTGGATCGTCTCTACTCTAACATTAGAGAATGAATCGGAAGGTATGTTATCGTTCATATTGCTAATAGTGTTTGATATCCGTAAATATCATTGATTGCAGGTCCTTGTTCAGTTCCAGTGTTAGTACCTAACTACAACTTCATTGATACAAGAAACAAGAACTTTGAGCAGTTATACACCATTTAAAGTTTTCTGAGAAAACTTTGCTAACATTCCTTTCATTTTTCGGAAGCCAATTGAACAGTTGTGGAACTTTGAATGAAACACTGCAGAAGTATTGATACTAGTATCAGAAGAATGAATATTGGACATTTAATAATATCCTCTTGTCCTCTCTTTGTCCTCTTGTTCATGTTTTCTTGTATGTCACAGTTTGTGAGTAAATCATCAACAACTTCCTAGATGTATAGAATTGCGTAACATTTCCGTTGTCATTCTATGAGTATATAAACAGAGTATACAAAAGCGTTCTGAGTAGGTAAGTCTCTATCATGGATTATTTATTAAGTGAAAGATTTTGTAATCTTTCCAACTGGTATATAAAGGTGTGGCTTATTAAGACACCAAAATTAGGAACAAAATACATTTGAGAAAAATGGTTCCTTTCTTGTTATGATTGTGAGATTTGGGGATATATGTATTGTTGATGCTTTTGCTGTTGGTTTGTTGTTGTTGTTATTGCTGCTGTTGTTGCTACTGCTGCTACTGTTGTTGTTGTTGTTTAGCACCATAATTAACTCTGATCCGCCAGACCTTTGATCAAAGGCATTCCAGCCGTGATCATTCCGTAATTTTAGACTTATGCACGACTACATTATCTAATCTATATTTTCATTATATAAGACGGTAGGGAGTGGGAGAGATTTGGCTGCTATTTCTAGCAAATCAAGTGACCACTCAGGGAATGATCCTTCGTTGGCTCCCATAGTTATTGAATATAGCAACTGAAGAATATTTTCTGTATTCGGCAACATAGTGAGAAAGAGGAAAGAAGGCAGAAAGCCCCCCTGTGAGACCCCCACTGAATACGAAATAGTGTTCAGATAAAGCATCATTGATTGTTGAGCAACATTTAGATTCAGACTTCTAGAAATTATTTAAATTTCATTTATTAATTATTTATTCAGTATTGAAAAATACAGGGGAAGTACCCATAGTCTTGACAGGTTTTTTTTTTTTGGGGGGGGGGTTCTTGGCGGGATTCAAACTAACAGAGTAAAGAACATAACTTAATACCACATGGTATTTTCCCATCAGTCCTACCAGCCAATCACCAACCTAAAAATACGTCAATGACTACATATACACATACATACATACATACATACATACATACATACATAGATACATACATACATACATACATACATACATACATATATGTGTGCTTGTAGGTGTGTGCGTGTGTGCGCGCGCACAATATACATAATAATAACTATATACGTATAACCAGTTCATTTGATATGATACAGTTGAAAAGGTTCATGGGAAAACTCGCAATAATCTACCCGTTTATTAATAGATAAATATTTTGGCTCCACGACAGCTATTTTTATATTTTATGTTTTTTTTAATCAGAACCAACTACTGTTGTTTTTTTTTTTGTTTATTATCGTATCTTTGTGTTTATTTTTATACCTTTTCTTATTTCTTTCTTGTTTTCGTTTGTTTATTTAATGATTTCGTTTTTTCCTTTTTTTATTTTTTTTTTATTTTTTAATTTTTTACTTAAATTCTTATTGCGTTCTTTGCGCAAGCACCGTAGAATGGCGATAAATTCCCGCCGAGCCGAGTATACGACACCCGGGTTCGTTTCTTTGTTGAACTTTCTTCACTTATACTCCTCATAGCTGCCGTTTTACCTTATTCGAGCCAACGTAGTAGCCTCTACATCAGTCACGGGCTAACTGCGGCCCGCGGGGCTTTCTGAATGGCCCGCCTAACGAAAAATTACCTTGAATTTGTTTAGTAGTGCAGCCCGCCTGATGATGGGCCATGTCTCATGCGGCCCGCCTGATGATGAGCCATGTCTCATGCGGCCCGATTCTCGAAAAAGGTTGCCCACCCTTGCTTTACATGATCGATTGACCTGCTAGAAATATCAGCTAAATCTCCTTGAAATCACACCCTACCTTCTTAAAAAATGAAGGACTCGTTGCATAATGTAGTCCTAGATATACAATGTTCGATAAAAGGAAAAAAATCTTATGTTCACGCTTGGAATACCATTGATGATAAGCCTGTTCGATTAGGGCTGACCTGGGGCTAAACGACCTCAACAACAACAACAACAACAACGACGTATTCGGTGCTGACACGGGAAGAGTTTCAATTTTTTTTCCTCATATTTCACATGAACTTAAATATTACTTTGTTACATAAGCACAAGTCCTTTTTGTTTTCGGCATTGTGTATCTAGGATTGCATTATCCGGATCTTTTCCATCTCACAAACTATTTGATAAGCGGATCCGATTTTATTGAATTTCTCCACACAGATGTAGTTTTGCATGCCAATTACGGAAATCTTATTAATGTTTTCGAGACAAAATTAATAAAAAAGTTACAACCCTTAGACTCTTAACATCCTGCAGAAAATTTTCCAAGTCCTGTAATGATGAGCAGAAAATGCTTGCAAATGGGTTCATTGCTGTTTAATTATTATGAAATTTACAGGTAAGAAACACAGGTTCTTGGTTTTTTCACACAAAAATAGTTCACTTTTACCATATATATAGTTGAATGTTTCATACCAATTTGATGATGCAGTACCATGTGGTACTGTGTCATACAGGACGTTAAGAGTTAAAGATTGAAATTTTATTTAATTTTAGCCAATCACATTCTTCCATTCTTCCATCTTCCATTAACTGTGAGGTGTTACGTCATTCAATGATCGAATTGTGTTGGAAACTAGTACATAACCCCAAATTTGGCTGCTATTTCCACTTTTAGCCCTCATGTTTTTTTAAATATTATTATGGAGAGGTGCGATGACGTAACACCCCGCAGTTAATGGAAGAATGGAAGAATGTGATTGGCAAAAAATTAAATAAAATTTCAATCTTTACAGAGTTGTAACTTTTTTATTAATTTTTTCGAGAAAAAATTAATAAGGTTTCCGTAATTGACATGCAAAACTACATCTGTGTAGAGAAATTCAATAAAATCGGATCCGTTTATCGAATAGTTTGTGAGATGGAAAAGATCCCATTATCCAATTAGTCCTTCCTGTTTTAAGACGGTAGAATGTAATTTGAAGGAGTTTTAACTCCCATTTCACACTGGTTGTGCGACCACGTAGAGACTGAATAGCTGTTGTTTAGCTCCAGGTCAGCCATGATCGAGCAGCAGGACCTATGGTCAAAGATATTTCAGCCGCGACCATCCCGACGTTTTTCAGTCATAATGTATCTTAGCTATCATTAATCAATGTATCATCGTCCTTCCTTTTTTATTTTAAGACGCTAAGGTGTAATTTAAGGGAGGTTTGGCTGCTATTTCTCGCTGGTCGAGCGACCACGTGGAGACTCCTTCATTGGCTAGTATTGAGTGACATTCATACTTCAGGCAATGGCGTTAGTGACGTAAGCAAAGCGAAATATACCCCAGCAGGAGTCAAAGCTGGACCATACAACCCACTTACCAGTAGCCATACAGTCCGAGCTATTTTCATTTTTCTTTCCCCGCTACATTCAGTGAGGAATGTTCTGGCTTCCCTACATCTGTGACATCAGAGAAGTGAAATGGCTTCAACGAAGGATCGAAACCAAGACACACACAACTAGAAGCCTAATTCAGTCCTTCCTTATCAAGCCAATAACTCTTTCCTTATCAACCTCTACTCGGTCTTTCAACCTGCTCGAAATAGCAGCCCAAATTCCCTCAAATCCAACCATACTATCTAAAAAAAGGTAAGGACGCATTGGATAATCCAGTTGTAGGTACACTGTTTAAATTAAAGACAGAATAATCACGGCTGGAATATCTTTGATCAGAGCTCTGCTCGGTGTCATAACAATGGAGCCTTTATGGGGTTGCTCGACCTGATAGAAATAACAAACAAATCCCTCTCAAATAAAAACTCTTACTTTCTTAAAATACGAAGAAGATAATTGGATAAAATAATTATAGATACACTACACCAGAGAAAAAAACCAGATAGGATGGTGTCACGGCTGGAACATCTTTGATCATAGGTCTGCTTGATCGGCTCTAACCTACAGCTAAACAACAACAACAAAAACAACTAATAGATCGAAGCCACAAGAGAACCTCTACGACAGTGGTTCTCAATTACAGCAGCACCTTCAGAACTTTCAATATATAATTTTAATGAAATATATCAAGAAATGTGTAGAGCTTTACATTACGTAGACAAACTGAGTTAAAAACAGTTCGAGGCATAAATATATCAATATATCAACTTCCAATACACTTCCAACATGGATTTGTTTAATATGGGTTTCTGAAAGAAGAAAAAAAGAAAAATAAGAGAAATCTAAAGTAAACAAATATCTCTGATGACTGGGAAATTGAAGGCTTATTGACTTGCTCAATAAGATCGGATAATGGCCAAGAAACAATTGTAAGATTACTTGTTTACGTTGTTGTTGTGTTTTCAATATATATATATATATATATATATATATATATATATACTACATTAAGAAGATTGCCTCAATGTAACAGATGAGCTACGGGAATGGCTGAAAGAACTAAATCTTTCTGGAGCGAAGACAGGATAGTTATACAGTGATATATGTCTATACCAAACGACTGGCGTAGCAGCATAATTGTCATCCGCAACAAATGCAAAGGATATGCACCAGAGAGAGGCAATTACAGAGGCATCAAATTACTGGACCAGGTCATGAAAGTTACGGAAAGAGTTATAGCGCGATTAATTAGGAAAATAATTATACTAGATGTGATGCAGTATGGTTTTGTGCCAGGAAGAGGTACTACCGATGCCATCGTCCTTGTCAGACAACTGCAGGAGAAGTACTTAGCTAGGAGTAAACCTCTATACAGAGCATTTGTTGACCTGGTGAAAGCCTTCAACAGGGTTCTACGCTCTCTAATCTGGTGTTCACTAAGGAAACTAGGAATAGATGAATGGCGTGTGAGGTCCGTGCAAGCCATGTACTGTGTTGCAGTCAGTAAGATGGGACTGAACGATGAATACAGTGACGAATTTAGCGTGTAGGTAGGGTACATCATGTCTCAGTCCTCAGCCTCCAGGCCATAACAGAGGAGTTGTTGCGACCGCTCATCACGGCGGTGTTGGTGATGGCGTTGGTGGTGATAGCGGGAGTAGTATTTTTAGTAGTCACAGCGGCATGAGTAATACTGCTGCTGATCGTGTTGTTGTTATTGCTACCGCTTGTCGCGGTGATAGTGTTGGTGATTTCTCATGCTGAAACTATCTCTTCGCCAACAAGTGAGTTATTGTTGTTGTTATTGCTTGTTGCTGTAGCAGTGGGGGCCGCGATGTCACTGCTGACTGCTTGTGAGGCAGTGAAGGGGTAGCTTGGAGTGACAAGACAGCATGTGTTCTTCAAATCATCCCTCACTACTTCCACTTGCTTCTTTGTGTATGTAGATGACGAAGAAGAGTACGACACCATCTTTAAAATTTACGTTTTTCTGAAAATAAAAGTTAATAAATTGTTTCTCAATTCCGGCCCCGAGGGGCGAGAAAACAGGGGGAAAGTAACTATCCCAGATCCTGGGAGAGTATGGAACAAAATGAAACAAGAAAATGAACAATAACAAAGCTATAGAAGGGGGAACAGACAACACATTTATGGGGCTCACAAAAGACGTCCAGTCGCGGCACGTAACAACAACAACAACAATAATAATAATAATAATAGTCAAATCGATATTGATAGTGAAAATAACAATGACAACAATAATGATGAACTACCTGAATACCTTCTAGAATTTCTTCTCTAATTTATGATTAACTTACGTGAATTTTATGAATGTATAAAAGGAAAGGGTGGCTAGACTCATATAAATTCTAGTGTTAATTAAAAGGTATTAAGTTTTATAAACAAATCAATAAATAAATGCATTAAGTAGTTAACTTTTTCAAAGTATTTCATATACTTACGTTTAATCTATGAAATGATAAACATACTTAAAGGTTAAGGGTTTAAAGTAGAGGAATATAAAAGAAAATATACAAGAAATGTTATGATAGATTTATAATAGTTTTAAGGGAAGAGTTCAATTTATATGATTAATTTCATTTATATTCCTTTTAATTCTTTAATTTATTTCTAATTATTGTAATTATCCTATAATTTGGTCATTTATTTATTTATTTAGTTATTTAAGAACTGACTATAGTCCTTTATTTTCATCTTTCAAATCCTTTATCATATTTCTGATAATATTTCCTTAAATATACATGTTTTTATTCATAATTCATTGATATATTGCCTTTTCTCCCCTCTCCTCTTAATTCTACCATAGCATTTTTCTTTTATGTTTTCTTTTAAATTCCTCTACTTCACCCACCTCTGTTATTTTTTACAAACATGTTAAAGCCCTTAAACTTATGTTTTATCTCTGTTTATCCTTTCATAGATTACATTTAAACACTAAATACATGAGTTCCTTTATTTATTTATAAAACTTAATGCCTTTTAATTTACCAAAATAATTTATAAGAGTCTAGTCACTCTTTCCTTTTATATAATGATGTACGGTACATAATTAATTAATTTTGTCTTTTCTATTTTGAGTTCTAATCCAACCAAGGATGACTTTTTCCACTATTCACGCTCTTTATAATAAGTACCAACCAAAAACTGGAGTTGATATAATCGAATGTTCAGTCTAGGAAAAATTGTGTACTTTTTCCGAAGATAGAAATATATATATTTTTTTTCAAAGACATTTAAAAAAAATTATTATTATCTTTGTTTTTTTTAAGAAAAAATACATTCTCTAAACAAACATATACAAAAACGAACTAGTGAAGGAGTCTCGCTTGATCTGCTAAAGATAGCACTCAAATCTCCCTCGAATCAGACTCTACTATCTTTAAAAAACCCACCAAACAACAACAACATGAGCAAAGAAAGTTACAAGTGTAATCTTATCCTAATTTATATTTGGTAATAATGTTGTCTTTTCAAGTGAGACATTGTTTACTCTAAATGTGACAGTCTAACCAAAAGATATTCAGTCTCCTTAATACATTCCGACACAAAGAAAATGAACCATGAAATACATTGTTAGACTTGAGAACATTTTGTATTAGTTATTTCTGCTAATGCATGATCTGCCATGTGTAAGTTAGAATCAACCAATTATTGAGTTACTGTTGTAGGTTCTTGAAAGTTGGGTATTTTTCTTTCTTTCGTTTCTTTTCTTTTTTGTACGAAACCGTAATTCTTTCGACCATTGATTGCAATATCACGAGTTCAAATTCTTTTATAGCCATTCCGTGGTACCATTAAGCAAGACACATAACCATATTTGCGTTCGTCGGTGTATGTGAAATCTACAGCTGGTCAGTTGTTAGAGTGACTGACAAACTTGTAATAAGTCAGCAGTTCGTATTCTGTTTCTGTTGTTGAGTTGTTTTCAAGACCAAAAACACATAGCTCTCTAAAACTCAGTCCTCTAAAATGTAAGTAGGCACCACTGAGTAGTGACGCTCAATACTTTGAACTGCACAACTGTAAAAATCATAAATGTTTTGTAGGCTTACAGTGCTGAGTCCAACTTCTGCCTTGGTAATGTTAATCCATATTCTGGCGTCCTATTTGAGGAATATGTGTCTCATTGCAAACATTTGACTTTCATTATAGACATTACAATTACATTTAAGTCCAATGGACACTAGAGGTTCCTGACGGTTAATTTTAAACTTTAGTTTGTCTAGCATTAAAACATTGCAAAACAGAGGCACCACACGTCTACTGTTCCCAATTGAGTGATTAATATAAAAGAATAACATTTCACTATTAAAAAAGTTTGCCCCAGACATTTATAAAGCGATTATGCAAACGTGCAAAACTTATCTTAAACATCGCAGCAAAGAAATAATAGATATCTTCTATTTGCTTAATTGAAGATAGCTAAATCAAGGTAGCGCTGTCACTTCGTGTTACAGTTGTTAATTATAGGAAAAGCAGCAAATTGTGAAACTCTTGTTTGAAAGGTTTTTGCAAATAATCAAGTTTTTATAACAATGAAAATAATGGTAGATTGGAAAATTGGATAGACAAAGGTTTGATAACGAAAAGTGGTGGTAAACCTAATCCGTTGCCCGGTTTAACACCTCTTCCCTGTCCTTGGGTGCCTTTAGCGGATTCTACTTTGTTGTAAGCGTTCGAGCTAGGTTTTTCGTCTTGAGGAAAATTTACTCCCTTCCTCCCACCAGATTTGGAGCCACTGAAAAAGGTCCATAGGCGCTGCTCTTCCTCCTCTGACTAAGTCATTAAAACAAATTTCCCTTTGAAATCATGTGGTTCTGGTTTCGATCTCACAGTGCGGCACCGTAGGCAAGTGTCTTCTAGTATAGCGTCGGGTGGACCAATACCTTGTGAGTGGCATTTTGGTAGACGAAAACTGTGCAGAAGCCCGTCGTATACACACATACACAAACTCACACACACGCACACACATATATGTATGTGAGTGACTGTGTTCAATACAACTTGACTATGTTTATGTGTACATCGGTCTAAAAAACCGATGCTGTTGTTTATTCTGTGTGATTCGACAAATAGAGACCAATAAGAACTAGACGGATATTAGTACTGGGGTCGATATGATCGACACAAACCCCAGAAGTTGATGCTCCAATATAGCTGCAGTCCAATGACTGAAACCAGTAAACGAATATAAGTATACGAATAGTACTCGTGGAAATTCTCCGGTTATTTTGAAAACTATAAGATTGTTTTAAGTTTACAGAGAACCATGAAATACATACTTTCTTTTGGAGTTATAATTTTTCTGAAGTGTTATATTCTTGAGATGATGTAAAGCCCACATAGGTAGAACTGAAGGTGCAATCATAGGAGAGAACATCTTAGAAAACTATCTTCTTTGTTATACATTTATCACCTTTTCTACCTTGAGAATTATTATCTATTTTTTTTATATTTACATCACAAAAAGTGAAGCGCCCTAGAAAGAGCTCTATGCTATTGTCCATGGGAAAATACTGGTTCACTTCTCTTCGCTTTTGCATTGTGACTCTGTTATTACAATTATTGAAAATATGTTCAAAGAATAATCTATATAAGGATCTATTTACTAGATCCTAATTTTCATATTAGAAGAAAGTGCATATGCTATGCTTGAACTTACAGTCCCAGTGAACGAAGTAAAGTGGCTACTTTACTGAGCTGTGGATTCTAACAAAATATTTCAGTAATATAATATATCATATTTATTTCACGTTCAATTGTCTTATGAATGATATAAATAATATAAATGTTATGTATATAATAGACTGTTTTTGATTTCATTCCATAGTTTATCAGTCAATTGTCTTACGAATAAATGTTGTGTCTATAATAGATTATGACTTCGATTTTGTTCCATAGTTAAGCATTGCATACACATGCTGCAGTTGAATGATATTGTTGATTACAATGTCATTATAAGTATAAGACGATATATTGCTGTTGTTGTTTGGAGTCAGCTGATCCTTGATTGAGCATACCTATGACGAAAGGCGTTCAGTGTATGATCAACCTGTCTGTATTTCAGCGATAGTGTATCTACCACTTCATTATCGAAGATGTCCATTTTTTAAGACACATGGTGTGATTTGAGGGAGATTCAGCTGCTATCTTTAGCAAGTCAAGTGACAACGGCTCATATAAATCAATGACCTGGCGGAAAAATACCATGGGACGCCTGTTGCATGAAAATGAAATTGTAAAGTGGGTACCAAAATAATGTAGTGAGCCAATAAATTTTAATTGAAATTACATTTGTAGTAAAGAAACAAAATATCATTATCTTCACGATTCATTCTAGCCAGGAAACACAGGGGAGATGACCCGTGAATTTGAATTAACTAAAATCACTTAAGAATAGAATGCAGTAGGGAATGAGTCTGATCTTTAGCAGTACGGTGACAACTCAGGGCATGTTTAAGTTTCATTAAAACTTATCAGTGAAGCATGGTCTAACCGTTGCTACCAGGTATTAGAATGACTGGAGAAGATGTTGGACTTTTGTGAATGAACAGATTGACATGATAACTTACAAGAATGGCTGGCCGGGAAATACCCAGATTATGCTTCACTGATGAGGTCTAAGAAGACTGAAACATGTCTGAGGTTGTCACAGCACTGCCAAAGATCAGACTCACTCGCCACTTCATTCTGTTTGAAATTAATTTAAATTAATTTAAATTTCGGGGTTGTCTCTTCTGGCTTTCTTGCAGAGAAATAATCATTAAGATAATGATTTTGTCTCCTCACTACACGTGTAATTTTAATTCGGTAGATATTATTGGCTCACTACAATAAGTATCCTAACACCCACTTTACTATTTAGTTTTCATGCAGGAGGCGTCCCTGAGTATTCCATACCCACAGTCATTCATTTATATTATCGCGCTATTTGTGTCCATTTACTAATATCATATATATATCTCTCAAATCAATCTAACATTTGACAGTTACGGTAAGATCTGGTGAAACGGTTAAACTAGGCTTTACTGTTGGGGTCTAATAAAACCGAAATATATTCGGGCGCTGTCACCGTACTATCAAAGATCAGGTTTACTGTTAATCTAAGACAGTAATGCTTAGATTACAGTCTAATGGTTAGACAATAATCTAACCGTTACTGTCAATGTAAGACATTAACGGTTAGAGTCAAACCGATACTATCAATCTAAGATCAATCTATCAAATTTTAGATTGTTGTTTGATCAATCTAAGATCCGACAATAATGGTTAGATTCTAACTGTTACTGTCACATCTAACCATTAGACTATAAGATGATGATTTTTTCTCTCCTCAATAAGGGTGTAACTTTAATAAATTAACATTTTCTCGTATCTATCAATGTTAACCTATAAACAATATTATCTCATATAGAGGTCTTATGAGATGGAGGCAAGTTAGCAGAAATGTTAGAGCGCTGCACTAAAAATTGACATTTCTTGTTTAAAACCACTTAACTATCTTATTTATTTTTAAAAACTAGTAAAAATTGAACAAGTGGAGGCCGAGATAACTCGGGCAAATTCGTTAAGTGGTTAAACCAATATTATCATACAAAACAATATTATTATCTCATATAGAGACCCTGTGGCATAGTGGCAAGTTAGCAGACATTTTAGACAGCTGCCTAAAATATTCTTGCAGATGTAATCTTGCCTCTATTCATTCTCGGCTCAAATGTTACTCGTATTAACTTTGCCATTCATCCCTCATTTCAGTAATCACAAGTAATACATTTTGGGTTTTATTCAATTGATTATATCAGCTATTTCCAACCTGAGTTCTGTGGACGTCCGGGGTCCACAAATACAGTACTGGGGTTCGTGAGTTTGTTGAGTACACAAAACTTTCAAAATCTTGGGGGTCTGTGAGAAAATTAATATAAATAAAAGAGGTCCTTGGTAGTGAAAATGTTGAGAACCAATGCATTATATTTTCTGTCTTTCAAAGATTGATTGGTCATATGTCTATTTACAATAAAATAATTAAAAAAAAATAGTGATATAACATCTTGTAAATATTGATTGAGGTATACAGCCAGTAGATGGTGTGGTGTTTCTAAATGTACCGAGAGTAATACTTAAATAAGTGAAGAGAATCGACTACAACGCAACTGTTGTTGCTGCTGCTCTTGTTGTTGTTTTAGTTGTTGTTTTCGATGTTCAGTTGGTAGAGACTACTTTATCTGGAGTAAAGTATCTCCTACAGTATTTTGGGGATGTGTTTCCACCCAGCTTCTCTTCGAGCTTTGTTGTTTGTATTTGTATTTTGACGAACACTTTTAGCTCGTTATAATTGATTCACTTTCAACACAATATCAGATGACGTCACTTGCCAAGCAATTACAATTACGCAAATTAAAATATATTTCTATATGGTTATAATTATTTCTTTGGGTTGAGACATTACTTGAGTTACATTACTGTTTGAAGTCATTTCCTTTTATTTACACAGCTAATCCTTCTTGGAAAGGCATGAGTGTCATGAAATCATTATTCCTACCTATGCTTTGCATCCACAAATGATCGCTAACATCTACATATATACTTACATAAAATGGTAGTTCGGATTGGATCATAACAGACGCATACAATGTGTGTATCTGTGCACGTATGTATATATGTATGTATATATGATTGAGTGTGTATTTATATGTGCGTATATATATATGTGTGTGTGTGTATGTATGTTTGTGTCTATATATATATGTGTGTGTGTGTGTTTAAATGCTCATTCTCTCCCTCCCCAACATAACTCATACAAACAAACAGAACCTGCATTTTCATTGAATTTTTTTCAAAAACAAATAGCGTTTGCTTCAAAGCAATTCAGAAGGTTACGATAGAGATTCTGAAAGATTTCGCTTTGATTAGAATTTTCAAACAATCATTTTCTCCAAGATCTTCAAAACTATTACTGGCTAGACTGCATTTAGCTTTGTCAATAACTGACTAAAGTAGGGCTTCTATAGACTGTACACTGTTTTTATTGCCCTCTTGAGCTTATATGCTTGGCTGCAGTATGCTTCCGACCATTTTACCATTTAGTCCTATCAAATGTAATTAGTTTATTTTTACTGGTCAGTTTGGCTTTGTTTTCAGATGTTAGAATTAGGTTAAGAAAGAATAACAAATGAATAAATAAATAAAAATAAAAGTAAATGAAAATAAAAACAAAGCTAATAGATGAAACAAGAACAACCATATTGAGATACAAAGGAAAGAATAGAACAACAACAAAAGACTACAACAGCAAAATAAAACCAGTGAACAAACAATTGCATACAATCTTAGACAGAAGAGAAGAGGAGAGAAAAGAGAAAAGAGAAGGTTGGCGATGAATATAGAGACTTGTAGGGTTTCTCTGCATGTAACAGAGTCATGTAGAAGATTAGAGTGGGCATTGATAGTCTATGCAAGTTGGACACTGTAGCTGCTATCACAGTAACTGGCATCTCCACTACCACAATACTCCCTCCTCTCTTCTCAAACTGACATTTAAAACACCAGCACCACTACCACAACAAATTCACTTCAAACACCACCACCACCACCACCACCACCACCACAGCCAACACAACCATCAACTTGTCACACAATCAACCACCATCTCAGCCCCACACTTACATCATCATCATCATCACTTCGCTACTAACTCAAACACGGCTGCTATTACCACCAACCACAACCATCACGAACTCCCCCCCCCCTCCATCACTCACCCCCCCCCAACAACAATTCAACCTCCTCTTCCTCCTTTATCTTTTCGCTACTACCATTACAACTACCACTACTGTTGGAGGGCTGAGGTGCATGTGGAGTAAGTATATAGATATTTTTAAAAATATGTTTACATATTGTCTCACAGTGATATCACCTCTGGCTGAAAATTTACTTTATTAATGTCTGCTGCTTACCCTGAGTATTTAGTCACGGTACGTGAGTGATATACATATATATATATATATGTTTATGTATATATATATATATGTGTTTATGTATATATATATATATGTTTATGTACATATATATATGTTTATATATACATATATGTTTATATATATATATATATGTTTAT
>JAOPJM010000783.1:0-10335 GCA_027124095.1 Muusoctopus leioderma | reverse complement strand
ATATATAAAGAAAAGAACTTGGGGTCTTTAAGAAGATTTATTTACATTTACTTAACTAGTTTCACAATTTTGTGATTTCCAAAAGTAGTGTTAGATGGAGGGACCTAGAGCTATGCCGTATTTGTCTTTTTCTTTTAGAGTTAATTTACATAGTACTGATATTAGTATTTATAGAACTTAGAAGATACACTTGAGTGGTTGCAGGCTAACATTTTGAAGATAAAGAAGTATATTAGATAACAACTAGTAAACACATTTTGTCACTAAACATGTTCATGATCAAAGAAGAGGAATATTATCAGAGAACTAAAATAAGGGACACCAGATTTTGAATAATTCAACACAGACCTGGTAACTAGGGAGGTGCACACAAAAGTCTAGTATATTCTTATAAGGCATCCTAGGTGCGAGTGGAATTATAATAAAAGAAGAACTCATTACATTTTTCCTTCATTTGAATTTTTGATTTTTTTTTTTTGGTGGGGGGTAGTTGACACCAGAATGAAGCAGCTAGTGAAATAGAGGGGGGGGGGGGGGAGGATGAGAGGTGCTTAATGTAAGGGAAAGAAAAAAGGCTCTGTTAACTACTGTTCATTTTTTTCACACAAATTACAATTGTTCAACAGTAGTGTATGAACAAACAAATTGCAATATAATACAATACAAATCGCAATATAATACACCAAGTACTTTCTGCAAGGTAATTTTCCCTCTCTTAATCTTTTTTAAATGGCATTGATTTTTTAATTTTTTATTTTAGTGTAATATTTATGGGGTGAATGAACAAGAAGCCAGCATTCTGTGGAATATTTAACTTCATAAATTACCATCTCATAAACTACAAAAGAAATTTTCAACCAGCCAGGCAAAGGGATTAGCATTATGGCTGTTTTGGTCGTCCATGAGATTTGACCGAGAATTTACAGTATCAAACGATAATTGGCGATATTGATGTAAAAGGGGGAAAATGTGTGATCTGGGGGAATTACAGGAAAAATATTGGATAGACCAAAACCGTTCATCAACAGATCAAGATGATGTGGACTTTGTCCACAGAAAAGACCAGAATTATCCAGAACATGAAATCTCCGAGGAACATCAAATCCGAAATATTTACATCATACCCTCATGCTCCTAAATTTTTGATTGCTAACTGGAAATCCAAGCCTCCAGATCATTTGACCTAATCAACAGTCCAGACTGCAAGTGGTATATATACATATATATATATATATATATATATAATTATATATTTATTATAACTATCCATGCTCCTGGTCCCTACGAGTTATTTCTCTTGACTCCTTTTATGTTCCATTATGCAAATGACCTCGATCAGTTACTTTTATTAGACTCTTTCTGTATATATCTGTCAGTTTATCAGATCAAAGGCAAGTAGTAAAAGACTATATATACCATGCTGAGGGGATCTAACAAGATCAAAACGCATCCATGGTTGTCGCTGCTTGCCAACAAAGACCAGAATGTCCATTTTCCCCAGCATGAGAAATATTTTTTAAACAGAAATATTTAATTTCTCAAAGATTACCTCCCTTTGCTATTGAATTGAATCAATTGCACTCAAGCAATTGTTTTGTTTGTCTCTAGCTTGGAGTTGATTTTCGATAAGTCTAATATTTATTCTGTATACTGTTCTGTATATTATTCCTTTGCTTTATTATAACTATCCATGCTCCTGGTCCCTACGAGTTATTTCTCTTGACTTCTTTTATGTTCCTATATATATATATTCATCATCATATCATTTAACGTCCGATTTCCATGCTGGCATGGGTTAGACGGGTGATTTCGGCCCGCATCGATTGTGAATGGAGTCACCACTCTCCTAGATGGGTCGGGGGACCATGCCTCACACATGTTTCATTTGGCTTATATATCATCATCATCATCGTTTTTACGTCATTTTTTCCATGCTAGCATGGGTTGGACGGAGATTTTCTGGCTCTATATATATATGTATATATATATATATATATATGTGTGTGTGTATTTTAATTTGGATTTATATAGATTATTTTAATTTGTTTTGAGTTTATTTTAATTTGCTAGAGTTTATTTTAATTTGACCTTGAAAAGGTGTAGAGCCAAAAAATCTCAAGGATAATATCACTATGGCCTAAGTATTAGTTAATAAGAGAGAACATAAAATGTTGTGCTATCTGGAAAATGGCCTTGAATAAATGGTAGGAAACGGTGTACTCAGTGTAAGTAATTGGTATGCAAAACGTGCAGTGGGATCTCTAGCAGGATAAGAGAAATAGGATTCAGATGAGACAGATGCACAAGAGTAGTTAACAGTAGGGATGCAAATAAAATTAAGTCCATTGACTGCTAAGACAGCTTAGATACATCATCATCATCATGTTTTACGTCCACTTTCCATGCTGGCATGGGTTAGATGGGTGATTTCAGACCAAGTCAGGTCTGGATTTAGAGTCACCACTCTCCTAGATGGGTCAGTGGCCCATGTCTCGTTTCATTTGGTATGATTTCTATGGCTGGATGCCTTTCCTATCACTAACCACTTTACAGAGTGTACCAGGTGCATTTTATCGTGGCACCATCACTAGAAAGGTTGTCAGGTCCAAGACACAACTAAAGAACCCTCTCTACCCTAAGTTGTCTCCGCTCGATCGCCAACCACTTTATAGTGTACTGGGTGCATTTTATCATGGCACCCACACTAGAGAGGATGGCTTGGCTCTTGTAGGCTACAGAGTCCTCCATTCTTTGAGGGTAAACGTGACCTGAGTGTGTAAATAGGTGAGTGATGTAAGAGAGGGTGAGGGGAAAAGAGTATGAATATGGGTGTGATAAGGGAGGCAGAGATTGGATGAACTATATGCCATTTTCGAGGGGTGGGAGTAAGGGAATAGGTGTGGAGGGGAGACAGTTAAAACGAGGAGGGGGGCAAGAGGGAGGAAGCAGTGATTGGGGGGAGGGCATATGAGTACAACAGTAATGACATATCATAGGTGTCGAGACATGAGAGATCACATGATAGACAACAGAGGAGATGGGAGAGGATAGGTGGCAGCAGGTGGTCTTATGAGATGTCCTATTTATTCTACTTCACTGCCTGTGTCACAAAAGATGGCCATTGTTCTGCCCATCCATCTTCACTCACTATCATTATCACTCCTCCCCCCCTCCTGCCTCACACACCTCTTCGATTTGTTGTCCCCTTTCCTATTTACCCTACCTCACTGCCTGTGACACAAGGAATGGCCATTGTTCTGCCATGCACTATCTTTATCACTCCTCCTCCTCCTCCAACCTCACACTCTTCTCTCCTCCATCATGACTGGCAGGTTGACATTGGATCTGTCCATGCTCACCATTCTCTACCACCCTCTACTTATCCTCTCTATGTGTCTCTTAGCAGACATTTAGTGCCCTTATCATCATCAACCTCTGCTGGACAGGGGGTAATAATCAAAGAGGCAATAATCATCGCAATCACTAGTCATCTCCTTTGTGAGGTTCAGCTTCCTGAGCTGTCTTCACCAGTTCGTCCCATGTCTTCCAACGTCTCCATTTTTCACGGGTTCCATCCACCTCAAGTGCTCCGCTGATAGAAAATACCTAATAGTTTTTGTTACTAGTGTTCTAATTAGTACTGAAAATAGTTCCCAGAGTAAAGAAAGTGTGGAAAAGTCTCTTTTGGCAACAAAGACTTTCCCTATGGAGAAATGAAGCAGGTGTGATCTGTTGGATGTGTCGAGTTAAACTGCATGGAAGGTGAAGTACAAGTGAGCTAGACATTAAAAGCGTCAGCTGAAATATGCACAAGAGATCACTGTTATGGACATATGATCAGAATGTAAAAAGAGTTCTAAATTGGACATGTACCATGTGCTGTTAGTGGATTGTGCATGTGGGAGAGAAAGACCAAGGAAAGCATGGGAAGAAGAGGTCAAGTGAGATCTCAGGACATTGGGCCCCACAGAATAGAGGACAAAAAAAACAAGATGATTGGCAATATGCTATACAACTGATGGTTCCAACCCATGAAAGCATTGGAAAATAGATTTCAAAACAATGATGATGATGATTAGAGCAAATCATAAATAATTAAATACTTAATATATCTTCAATTAGGTCAAAATCTTTATAAACTTTCAACAACAACTACAGAAGAAATGCCATTTCAAACATTAGAAAAATTATTTTGTTCATATAACTAAGTAGTAGTCAGTGTTGTGTCCCCTTTTGTTTTTTCCTTACCTATTTTAAAATAATTATTTTTTCACAGCTATTTTGAAAATGCAACAGTCTAAAGACAGCGAAGGGCATAAACAAGGAAAAGTGGTAAAGCACTTACCAAATCAGCCTTTACTGACGGGCGCTTGGATGGTACTGTAGGTTTTGCTCCTTTTTGGCCAGGAGTAGTCACTGTTACTTGACGAGGTCTGTTGGTATCTCCAGCTAAAGATGAAGAACTACCTTTTTTCTCCTATACAAATGAAATAGAAAATAAATTAAAAGCTTGGTTTTTCAAAGCAAAACATACATAAAGTATTTTTGAAAATTGAAGACTGCTTAACTAATTATGCTATCTATTCAATGTAATAGATTGTCTTAAACTATTATAACAATTAGTACAAATAAGCAAATTTATAAGACTAAAGGTAAATAAATAAATTAGGAGAAAGTTTTCATTTCAAAAGTATTTTAAACCTTCCTTGTAAAACGGGTCTAATTCTAGCTTGCCTGGCCTCATTTTGAAACTAACTAAATCCATCAAGTATGGCATCTTATGAACTTGAACTTTACTAATTGATACACCTAGCTTTTCATCAATGGCTGATAGAAAATACCAAACTAGATAAACAAACAAAAACAAACACACACACACCCATACATGGTGTGAACAGATGCATGCTTGGTATGGGAAACTATTCATTGACTTTTCGATGACTACCATCTCCAATATTAATGCCACAACTATAAGCCTTATTAAATAAATAGCTATTCTTCTGATCACAATCATTCAAGAAACCTTTCATTCAAGATTGCAGCAGTATTTGTTTCAAACTTGAATTCACTATGCAGAGAATCCCCACAAACAATATGGCTAGACATCACATTGACAACATCAGCCAAGAACTGAAGAAAGACAACATCGGAGAAGGTAAACAAAATCCTATTAGTTGTATCTATAGAAGAAATCAAAATTATAAAGTACTTGCTCAAAAACGGCAAAAAAAGACCCCTCTATATGGATAGAATGAAAATATATTGAGATGAACTTCACCCAAAGATAAATCATTCCACAACAAAACAATAAAATTTGCTGAATGGAAGAGGAGAGTTTCTGATTCTATTCCCAAAAGTGACAATAGTACTCAAATGACAGTAAACAAACAACATATTCCAGTGATATTAAATTCCAATAACGATAAGGGGCACATTAATACATAGGAAATAATAAATAGGTCTGACAGTACAAAATTAGTACAATGATAGGAAAGAGAAAAGATCTACGGAATGGGGGAGATACCACATAGGGAGATTCGGGGCACCCCGTACACAGCCCCGGATTACTCTGACACTCCGAAGACAGGTGCCTTCCCCCAGTTCTTGCCACCAGTCTATAGCCGCATAGTCAATGTGGTTCAATTTAGCCACGCCAGTTTCGCGACTCTCATCCACCTTTCATAAAATTCACTTAATAATAATATGTGCGTGCGCGTGTGTGTGCGTGCGTGTGTGTGTATGTGTATCATCATCATCATCATCATCATCACCATCATCATTTTATGTCCATTTTTCATGCTGGCATGGGTTGGATGGGTGATTTCGGCCCAGACGAGTCGGGGGATCACGCCTCACTTGTATGCTCAATTTGGTTTGATTTCTACAGTCGGATGCCCTTCCTATCGCCAACCACTTTACATAGTGTACTGGGTGCATTTTATCGTGGTACCAACACTAGAGAGGTTGTCATGTCCAAGACATGGCTAAAGAGCCCTCTCCACATTATATTGTCTCCGATCATCAAACACTTTACAGAGTGCACTGGGTGCATTTATCGTGGCACCAGTACTAGAGAGGGTGCCTTGTCTCTTGCAGGCTAAATAATCCTCTCTACTCTGCATAGTGACCGTTATATAATCACAAACATAACCTGAGAATGTGAATAGATGAGAGGGTGAGAAAGAAAAATAGTATGAATGTGGGTGAAAATGAGGGAAGCTGAGATTGGAAGATAGTGGGAGAGAATTGAGGATGTGAGTAGAAGATGGTGGATGTATGAGAGGGCGGGAGGGAAGGAAGGAGTAAGAGTATGGGTGTGATGTGAATGCAGTCATTACGGAAGGGCAGGAAGGGGAGAGTATGCGTATGCGGAGAAAATAATGATTGTATGGTGGTAAGAGGGGTGTGTGGAAAGATAGAGTAAATTACATGTTAGGTGTTAGATATAAGATTGTATTGGCAGCAAGCAGAAGTGGGTGGTGGTTGGTGCTACAAGTAACATCAGTGGATGATGGTATGTGAATGCGTAAATGTCCATTAAGAGACACATCGGTAGGATAAGTAGAGAGTAGCCAACCTTTCGTGATGCAGTGGAGGTCGAGTGACAGGAGGTGTGATGGAGTGTGGAGAGAACAGGCAATGATAGTGGGAGGAGATGGGGTGCAGAGCAGATGCCATCCTCTGCAACACAGGCAGTATGGTAGATTGGATAGGACAAGGGGTGATAGATCAGAAGTTGCCGAAGACAGTTAGAGACTCGACAGGAGCATATTGGGTGGGAGGCCACCATCACCATTATTATTATTATTATTTCCCAATGATCAATTTGCCAAGTTTGTACCGGGGGTGGGTCCTCTCCCACACAGCATGTCACCAATCATCACGGTCTTCAGTCATCTCCTTTGTGAGGTTCAGCTTCCTGAGTTCAGCCATCACTCTTCGTCCTATGTCTTCCTAGGTCTCCCTACTCCACGGGTTCCAACCACATCAAGCGCAAGTGCCAAGCGCTTGATGTGGTTGAAACCCGTATACACACACGCACGCACGCACACGCACACAGGCACGCGCACACACACACACACACACACATATATATATATATATACATACGGCGGCGGCATTTCCTCGTTGTCAAGGATGTTTCCAAGGTTTTCTGAAATCCTGGGGCCATATCGCTAGTGAGTTTCATTAGTGCGGAGAAAGTGCTGCAAGTTCGATCCCTACAGTGCTTCGTCTTTAAAGCCTCTGCATCAATGGCACAACTGCGTTCAGGCAATCGGGTGGGGCATGTCCAATTGCAGAGAGATACCGGTACTGCAGTCTGACGCGTTCTGTCAGTGTGTGAGGAGCAATGGCATGGCTATCGTTGGGATCTGAATTCTTAGGAAAAATTTGAACTTAACATGTAAAGACCTTGATTGGGGTGTTATCTATGGCTGTTTATTTCAACCTAAAATACGCTCTTACCAAAACAAAAATGAAACTACATAACAAAACATTATAAACCAGCCAATGAAATAGACAGCCATAGATAATACCCCAATCAAAACAATACAACCAAATGAACACCAAAGAACAAGACCACACTGATGAAGATGATACGGATACACTGAGTGGTAACATTTCTCGCCTGAAAATCGCTGTGGCGTGAAACTCGTGTCGCAAGAGAGGTATTCAGTTTAAATAAGCCATGTGTGTGTGTGTGTGTGCATGTGTGCGTGTGTGTGTCTCAATGTATGCGTACTTGTGTGTTGGAATTTGTGTATATGTACAACATTCAGCCATGTGAGCATGTGTGTGCACTCGTGTGTGTGTGTGTGTGTTTGTACACACATGAGTGTACATCTATATATGTGCACATATGCGTGCATGTGTGTATGTTCCTGCGTCTGTATTTGAACACATGATCACATACATATGTATGCCCCTCCTTCTTTTAATAGCCACATTTTACAAAAAATCATCTTCCCTTCTAAATAAGTTAAGCCCCACCACATACACACCCAACGAAAGTGGTAGATAGAAGAAATATCTGTCTATGAGATAGCAGTTGAAGAATGTTGTTGAATGAATTATTGCCAATAAGTCGAAATCATTTCTTTTGGAAACAGTCTTGGATGTTTGTGTGTGCAGCAGCAGGACCCCAATGTAGTTTCATTTGAGCTTTGTATTGTCAACGACTAATCAGAGATGAAGTATTTCCTAGCCCTAAAGAGCAATCCTAATCTTTTTGATACTGATTTGTTAATGTTATATATGCTGATTCGAGCTGAGAGATCATAAGAGATTTTGACATTTAACACTTGGCCTTTGTAACAAATTTAAGGGTTGATGTTTATCCACAGCAGAACCCTGCTTGAACAGACATATGATCGAAAGTACTCCATCTTTTCCCCAGAACCGCAATATCTATTGAATCAGTTTTACTAAGATGATAGGGAGTAATTTGAGGGGGATTTGGTTGCTTTTCACGAAGAAAATTAAAAAGCAACAATACAACCATTTTAGTTTTGCGTATACCGTGCCCATGTCATCTGATGAGGATAAGACACATTCCGATTGAATATTAAGATTTTCAATTTGTTTATAAATCTTTTCTATGAACTTGCTCTGTTTATGATTTACCAATGATAGGATCACACGAAAGAAACTTCAAGCCTGCCTGTGCCCTCTCCAATATTCTTCCTTTCACATATCCCTCTCTCTTTCTCTCTTCTTCCTATCTCCTTCACGCCATCTCTATCCCCTGCAATGGTTACTTATCTTCCCCATTTCCTTCTCTTCTCTCTGCCATACAGTGATCTATAAATAATTTCAGCCTTGTAGACGGTGATTGAATGCTTCGTAGTCACAACAATGGAATGACGACGATGAAGACATATAATTCAATCACGATACATTTAATAAAGCAAAGATCGTTATTACATATGAAAGTTACAGACATAAAGCTCATGCTTACAGTTCATTATTTGGAGAAGGAAAGTTCCAAGAAACTTTAGCTGGATGTGTGTGTGTTAACAGTCCTCTAATATTCCAAGTTCATATTTCGTGATAAAAAGAGAAAGAAAAACTGTAAAGAAAAAGGATTTAGTTTGACGTGTGTATGTGAACTTTTCGTATGTGTGCGACAATTTCGTTATTTCATCAGACGCAGTCGCAAGACATGGAAGAAAGGAAATTGTAAAAGAGAAAGAATGAGAGAGTGGCAGGCTGATAGAGAGATGTAGGAGAGACTACCGGCGTAGATTCATTTAGACTTTAATTTTCCTCTGCCGTGTTGGACAAAATCGGCTGTATTTTCTGGCATCTGAAATTGGCTCAATTCGCCTGACAATAGACGCCAATATCGACTGTTGATTGGTGAAAAACAACCAATGATGAACTACAGGTACGAACCTGTCAGTCATTGGTCGGACGCAACTTCTCTGCTTTAACTATTTTCAGTAGCAAAACCATCGAGCCTAGTCGATGACGTCATCACAAGTGATTTGGCAGCAAGGACAGCACATCGTGTGCGATATACATTTTAATGTGATGGCGTACCACTACAAATATCTATGCAGGGAAGAAATGAATTCCACAAGCTGCAGTGAAGGCAACTCATCTAGGAGAGCAGTAACTGTGAATAAAACTGCATGGAGGAAACGTGGACTCTCTAAGCTGGAGTGAAGGCCAGTGGTCTAGGAGATCAGTAACTCTGAATAAAAACCAACTCAGTGTAAAAAGGACACTTCAGTGATGTTGGCATGATAACACGCACCCAGACCATGCTGTAAAGTGGTTGGTAACAGGCAAAGCATAAAGCCAGTAAAACCATGCCAAAATCATGACAGGCACAATATATTTATACATACATACATACATACATACATACATGCATAAAAAAATATGTAAAAATATGTAAAACTTTCCAAACGTTTAGCATATAAATACATATGAACATGTCTAGATATGCAAACATACGTATGAGAACACATACATGAAGCAAAACAAAACGGATCCGCATATGTAATGACATCCATGCATGCACATATACACACATACATGCAGAAATACCCAGCTGATGTTGTCTAAATTCCTATGAAAGTGCCTTTGGAGCTAGGTTAGAAACCGGCTCTTTCTGAATTGGCATGACATTTTGAAAAATAAAACCGGAAAGATGAGCATACATACATACATACATACATACATACATACATACATATATACTTACATACATACATACATACATCCATCCATCCATCCAACCATCCATCCATCCATCCATCCACCCATCCATCCATCCATCCATCCATCCACTCATCCATCCATCCAGCCAACCATCCATCCATCCAT
>JAOPJM010000754.1:11756824-11768460 GCA_027124095.1 Muusoctopus leioderma | reverse complement strand
TTGGTTTGTAAGTTATGTGTGACCCATACAGGCTTAACTATTGGTTTGTAAGTTATGTGTGACCCATACAGGCTTAACTATTGGTTTGTAAGTTATGTGTGACCCATACAGGCTTAATTATTGGTTTGTAAGTTATGACATTTTACTTGCAAGTGAAAATCAGGTTGCAAAATAATAGGTCACAGCCTGAACCTCTATCCACCTGGATATGAGTTCAAATCTTGCTATTACTGTTTGAGTTGTGTCCTTTATCTCAGTAGTTCCCAAGGAGTGTATTCCTTCTCTTTGCAGGACTCAATAACTTGGATCACTGCTAAAAGGCTATGAAGTAACATCACTTTGCGGTATAATATGGTATATTTCATATATTTTCACAACAATAGTTGTACCAAAACAATAATTTTGGTACAGTAAAAATAGGTATCATTAAATGTTGTATTTAAAACTGGTGTGAGATGATTATCAGACTTTGAAAAGCCTCATGAATGCTGTTAAATGAATGCTGTTAAATGGATGCTGTTAAATGGATTTTGAAAAGATTATGAAAATTATTGATACAGTTCTCATTGTAGTGGAGTGCAAACTACTATTCTGAAAATTCTTTTCATTGGATAAGGATGGGGTAACTAGGGCTGGCTGGAGAACCAAAAGATTGGTGGGTCAGAAAAGTTTGCCTCAGTATGTCTGAATTATAATAGACTTCACTGTTTATTCTTGGTAGCAATATAAATGGATAAACATCTAATAATAAAATGATCTGCTCCAACAATTCAAATGCAAATATTCATTTTGTGGTACATATAAAATCAAGAGCTGGATTAGATACATCCAGTGGTGGTACCAGCCTGCTCAAGGTTCGACCAGAAAGGTATGAGGATGAGCAAAGTTTTATATAAGATATGAGTTTTTATATAATAAATCAAAGTCACTTCTCAATGTAATTGCAAAGTTACGATAAATAAAAAAGAATGAAACATGAAAGATGGCAACATCTATTATGAGTTACAGTAACGCAAACTACAAAATGGTAATTCTCCCGTTTCTGTGCTTTACTGCAAATGAAGGATGATGTCTCAAATTCAGGTTTTCAGCATGTCATCTATTCATGGCAACTGTGCCTAAATTGTCCAATCTGTTGTCCGACGGGGAATTCTGCAGAGAAGTTTTGATGATCATCCGCAGCATGGAAATACTGTGTTGCTTACAAGTAATGTTTTAGCAATTTGAAGTAGTTTGAACAGTTCGAAAAAGGTATCCCTGTAGGGATGCAAAAACTCAACTAACTCAGTCAGTGAATGCAAAATGCATGACTTCTGCTTTGCACTGTGGCACTCTGCCTTCAGGTCTTCCAAGTTCAGCCAATATGTCTCTGCCATAAATTTGAGACCATCTATACTGAGAGACTGGTAACTCTGGGGATTAAGATGGGAAAGGCTCTTCATGATATCACAGTTTACTGCAAAAAAGCATCATCTGAGTTCTGAACAAATCTGTTTAAAAAAGGAATGCTGGTCTCATCGCAAAAATCAGTGGAAGCATACAGTGCACAGTATAACATAATGCATGCTGACAGATCCAACTTGTATTGGACAGGCTTTTCAGCTCCACTGACTGTCCAATATTTTTTTCTTGCAATTGCTTGAATTACTGATGCACAGTGGAGTGAGCCATCAACAGGTAGAGTTGCAGCAGTATGGCAAAACATTCTACCACAGCCTTTACATGTTTTAAGTAGTCAACCACTATCAGGTTGAGCTGGTGGGTGTGGCAGTGGACATAGACTGCAAATAGGACAATGGCATGACCAAGGTACCATCATCTATTGGGTGACACATAACTGGACGTCAACAGCAACAGAGTTCAGCACTGACAATATGCACCGAAGAAGCAATTTAGCGTCAACTTCAGAAGCTGCTTGATATTCAATAAATCCTTCACAGATAATATTGTCAAAACGTAGCACATTACAAGAGCTGTTCAGTTTTTGAAATGTCCTTTGTTTCATCCACAATAAATTTGAAAGAGCCAGACTTAGACACTTCTTGAGTTATTTCTTCTTTGATTACTGATGCCATGATAGAAAGAAACTCATTCTGAATATTGTGATGTAAATATTTTGTATTTTGAGGCCCCTCCATTATTTTCTCCCTGACAGTAGAGTCATGTTTCATTATTTTTTGCCCATTGCCTTCCCCTTGCCTTCCATGATCCTGGTCTCTTTGGGAAATCTGTTGTAGTGCTGTTAATCGTAAAACAGAAGCCAAAATGGATAGCTAGTGCTTATTTTTGCAAACTTCCTTTCCACGAGCTTTGTAGGCTATAGATAGCACAGACATATTCCTTTCCCAAAGGTTTTGGTAGTACCTCCATACAGAAGCAGCTGTGATATAGAATTGGGACCTCTGGTGGATAACCGAAACAATCTCTTGCCCAATAGCAAAAGTGTGCTTTGGTTATCCACCAGAAAAGCTGTCTTAGTAAATGGCTGCTCATGTGCTGTTTTTGATTTGTCTGGAAAAAAATTAACAGGTTGTTTATAAATGTCTTTGATTAAAATATTACAAAAGGTCTGCTAACACACAAAAAATGACTGATTTTACTTGATATATATGGAAAACGAGCGAATGCAGAAATGTGAAAAAACTTAATAAATGTTACTCAAAATAAAAGAGACAGGATTCAAAGTGAAAACCTAAGGAAGATATTATTTCTAGTACTTATCCGCGGATTCCTGTTTAACAAACTGATATGGAACAAATGCACTACAGTGACAAATTAGTGAGGTCTGCCACGGAAATTCTTAGAGAAAAACGCGATTTCTACGAAAGAAAAATCACGAACATAGAATGAATTGTCACATTAAGATTACATTTTGCGAGCCTGGACAAGGCTGCTGGGCTTGCCCTGGCCTGGCGCCACCAATGGATACATTACAGCATCTAGTTCAATTATTCAAAGTTATGCTTCAGAGTTCAAACACTACTATAGGTAGATAAAAAAAGTATTAGTAGGCTTAATTCAAAGAACTATACTCCTTCACCGTCTTGCAAAAAATCCCTGTGCGGAGACAAAAAAAAAAAAAAAGATTTTTATCTTCAGCTGAGAAATATATACATGTTGCTTTCAATATTAGAAAGACAATGTAAAGATCACTGCAGACAAAAATGCTGGACATCACACAATCTAATTTATCTTCCCTAAAGTCTGAAATTTATAGGTAAAGGTTTGCAGCTGTGAAAATAGTCAAGTGAAGTTATATATGAGAAAATATACATATTGTAAATCAAATTAAATAAGGTATACATTTTATATACTCTATAGTTTTCAGAATTATCCTCATAATGTAGTGTCTTGGCAGAAAGTAATTCATTATATTTTTTTTTTCTTAAATTGATTCATTTTCCTCAACTTTGAAGTCTATAGTTACTTTATTATTACTATTGAAATCATTAATATATTAAAAATTACCATTATCATTATTACTATTATTTATATATTTATTTATTTCTGAAAAATTCTATTTATATGAGACAGTTTTTTAGTCTGAAATTTCAACTTGTATCCATCAACCTTTTTTATTTTTTTGCAGGTTTTCTGTTTTATTACAGTAATACATTAAAAACGAAAAATAAAGCCATCAATAAACTGGTTTTAAAGAATTACTTCAGTTTTCGACATTTTTTTTTTCTTTTTGAAGTTGCGTTCATTAGAGAAAAAATATTTAAAATAAATAAAAACGCTCACCGAATTTTCTAATTTTGGAATTACTCAGAGAAAATATTAACCAATCAAAAGAATTCTTTTAAATCTTTTCTATAAAGTTATCCAATGAAACTGCTCTCAACAGCCGGCGTCACAGATATAAATTCTCGTAGCCATCGTCATGATTAGAGGTGAACAAAGAACGAAAGAGAGAGATAGAGAGATAGCGAGTGTCCAGTGACCGCAGGGTCGTTCGATTAACATCTGAAGTGTAACATCAACAGCCATGTCCGACTCTGAGAAACAACCAGAGGGGGAAGTGGAAGCTACAGAAAGACCTGCTGCAAGTGGAAAAAAGATCATAGGTAGACATTTTGTTTGTTATTTGGACGTCATTTGTTATTCGCTTCGCCATGGTTCCAGTGTGTGGCCATAAAGTGGGTAGTCAATTCAGTTGGTAGTTACAATGTAAAATTACTCCTCTATTTCGTGACCGTTCTGTAAAATATTTCCCATCTTCAAAAAATTAGGTCACCTCGTGGTTTTATGTCGATCAATATATTGCGCTTATATTGTTTGCCATTATTCCTCGGATCCTATATAAAAGAAAATTAACAGTAATTGTTGTGCGATGTCTTATCACAGACGCTCTCTTTAGAACTTCAGTACATTGAATAATCTTTAAAGTGAACTCTAGATGTACTTATTTTATCGCCTTCTTTCCCTTCTCGGATATAAACAGTCGACAGACGAAAAGGAATATACTGAATATTCGTGCCTTCTCCACTATCTACTCTTATGATACATGCTTATATACCCATGTAGATGCATACATATGTACACACGCATGTTTATACGCACATGCATAGCTTTCGAGGCCTGTTCCTAAGCACACACCACATACACACACACACACACACACACACAAAATGCACACCTAAAATGAGTGTGTATATATTCTGAACAAAGCTGTCCTTCAGTAATCGTTTGTTTCTTTTTCAGCTTCCAAAGTATCCGGTACGGTTAAATGGTTTAACGTTAAAAGTGGATATGGCTTTATTAACCGGTTAGTAAATAAAATATCTCTGTTTCTTTGTGAGAGAGAGAAAGGCTATATCTATGTATGAAATGTCTTTTAGGGCTCGGTTCCAGCAACAATCCTATGTGTAGAATGTATGGTATTTTTGTCCCCCTCCCCCACATTATGCAAGTTCACACCATTCCATCATGGAATGTGTTTCTAGTTTGATAGTAGGTAAAATGACTGGAAACTTATATCTCGGCTGACATTAAAATAAAGTTAAGTGTCAGAAATTTTATGTGTATGAGTGCTTTGGATCGTATATTGAGTTGAAATTATGTTGGGAGATGTGAATTTTGTGGTTATTATGGCTATTTAGAAAAATTGATTCATACCTGTAGCAGACGTATATTTCAACGAAACCCTTATTTTTAGTTCTAAGCTGGTTAGTTTCTGCGATGTTTATATATGGATGATAGCAATTTTATACTGGCTGCTACCTCCTATATCCAGTTGCCGTGAATTTCCATTTCACTACATACTTTTTCTCAGACTTGCTGTACACATTATTATTGTGATGGAGTGACATGTTTTTGTGTGTGGAATTGGTCTCAACCTTATTTTCTACCTAGATATATGGTTTGACACGTGGCGGACTTTTTTTAAAAATTTCTGTAAAAAAAATTAATCATTTTTATTGCTTTCTTATCGGGCTCACCTGACCCTTTTAATGTGTTGAGGACTTCTGCTACCTGACCCTTTTGGCTCTGTCCTCGCACACTCACTACTTTACTTAGCCCTCCAGTACTACTGATTAACTAGAAGCATCGATGTGGTTCTGTCATTACTTTAGTTACAAACACGTGGTCTCTTGAATATATCTGGCTGCTACTACTACCTTTTTTGGTGTTCTCTTAACTCGTACTCCTCACCAAAATTTTGTTTCCCTATCGTTCTTCTACCCCCCCCCCCCTTTTGGGACTCGTTATTTTTCTTTAACTCGTTAAGTATGCATTTTATGATACAGAATTTATTGAATTTGTTTTAAATTATTTTGTAACTCCCAATCTTCAACTGGGATGGCGTCTCTAATGGTTCAAACTCCCGTACCGTTACTCTTCATCCTTAGAAAATAAATTTTTGTAATTTTTCAAACTAAACGTGTGTCTCTTGAAATATAGCATTAAAAAAAACTTTTGAATATATTATTCAACTTCTCTTCATTTCTGCTGTATTGTACTTTTGATAAATACTCGTATTTTAACTTTCTCCCTCTTTCACTCAGATGACGCACATTAATCAAGATATATAGTTCGAAATGAATGTCTGGAGAGGTTGGGTATTTCTCTTCTATCGTTAGTCACCTTATTTGGAGGTATTTTCCTAAAGCACCCCTCCCTCTCTCGTGTATTTTGCACGTTTAAGATATTTACTAGTAGGAAGTATATTTTGAAATGTGTTAACTGCTTGTCTTTAATGTCTGCCACTAACGGAACTGTGGCACTTTAGTCGATCACACTGACGGCCATTGTATTTCCTAAATTTTATCTTTCGACGTCCTATTTTGTGTTACTTTTCTGAAAGTTATCGCTAATCGTGATGCAGTTAACACTTTCTTATAATGGTTTCTTTTTCACTGATGCTCTTTAACAGTAATTGTAGTGGCTGTGAATTAACCTGCATTGGCTATTGAAATGCCTCTCGCATTTATCCTCAATATCACCAGTAAGTGGTTTAAAACTCTGATTTGTCTCTAGATTTATCACTCTATAATTTACCCACTAATTACGAAATCTTAAGTTTGCAAAATTTGCGATCATGTCAGTCTTTACTGAAACAAACCTAGTATCTAGGTCAACAAGTGAGGTTGAGCTATATGTCTACTCTAAAGTTGTACTGACACTACTATAGACGTTTGACTACTTGGTAGTCGTGTCTGCTTCAACACTAACTGGATCCTTTCTATATTAGCAAAATAGGCTTTATATTGAACTGACGCTGAGTTTGATAACTTCTGTGTCTTCGTAATACAATTGCAAGAATTAGTATTTGATGGTAACCTATTGTATTTTTTATATTTGCAGGGAAGATACGAAGGAGGATGTCTTTGTACATCAGGTGAGTTTTAGAATTTGTACTGTTGGGAACTTTTTAATCAATGGTTCTCAACCTATGGGTCGCGAGACCTTTTTACTTTTGAAATATAAAATGTTGAAATGCTCATGAATGTTATACAAGCCATAGGCATGAGTTGCAATACAAAAACTGATGAATATTTCCCCAAGAAATTGGTAACACTTAATTTTTGAGCTTGTTTTACGTTTAGAATTCTTTAATCGTATGATGTGTTAATGGTGGTTATCTCGAGGCTGGTCTACTGAAATATTGTAAATAGTTTGTTGCGTAAAGTTTTTTTTTAAATGTGTTAATATGAGATTAATGAGGTAAATGAAATATAGGATTGGGAAGTCCCTTTGAACAAAGTTAAAAATTGAAATTGTGAAAATCTAGTGGAGGCATTTTGAAATACTTTATGCTGATGTAAATATATTGGTAGTGATTTGGAGCCCCACCATATACAATATTTTTTTCCAGTATCTATAGGTCCAGCAGATCAGTCTTGGTTCCTTTCCCTCTTGCGTGGCAAATGAGTTTTAATTGGCAGTTTGAAAGGATCATTTGTGTATACTTGCTTCTATAGCATATGACTAGTGAATTGTGAAAATTCTTCATTTAAATACTTAAATTTGGTTGCATCTTTATTTTGATTTCATGGGTTAGTAAAACTACAACTGCATATGATTTTCATTTCAAATTTTCACTATTTGTCATATGCTGAACAATTTCTAAAGATGATCTTAAACTGAATGAGCTGAGGAGCAGTAATTTAATCAGGGCTTCAGTCTTGTATGTTTTACTGACAATAGATAAAGCATACTATTTACAAGTTCACTCAGGTGAATAGTCGCTAACTCTTCTCCAAGCTGTTTGTATTTTGACTGACTTTATTTAAAGCTTATGACTGTTTCCATAAACATTAAGTTCGCTTTAAATGTTTAATATTATAATTAAATCATCCTAACTAGAAAATAAATGTACAATAATTTGATTTATCAAGGTAACATTTTGTCTTTTTACAGACAGCAATAATAAAGAACAATCCTCGTAAATATCTGAGGAGTGTTGGGGATGGTGAGAAAGTCGAGTTTGATGTCGTCGAAGGAGAAAAAGTAAGCTGAATAATTTAAGTACTTAGTTTTTACTAGACACAGTTTAAATGTAACTATTTTGGACAAGTGTGAAAGTATATATATGTACTAAGTGCGGCTGCTCTGTTATAGGGAAATGAAGCTGCCAATGTCACTGGACCTGGTGGAAATCATGTGCAAGGCAGCAAATATGCTGCTGATCGACGCAGATATCGACGAGGTTGGTGGAACAGGAGGAGGCGAGGTGCTGCCAGGGAAGTGAAGGCAAGTGTTATTTTGTATTTGTTTAATTTCTATAATTGTAATGTTTCAGCTGCTATTATAAAGGTTTTGAAGTGATTTACACACCATTCTGTAATCATTGGGATTTTTATATTTTTAAATGCCAATGCAGTAATTTAAATAGTACAGCAATGTTTGATTGTAGTTGAATTCTTTTTCTTCTAGGAGGGTGAAGAAGCTAAAGAAGATATTGAAGGTGAAAGTGGAGATGGCGGTGGTAGTGAAGACCGGAACGGGCCCCCAACCAGACGCAGGCCATACTGGAGAAGAAAACGTTTCTTCCGTGGGCCGAGACGAGGTATGCCGTCAAGATCAGTACCTCAAGATGAACATGGATCAGCTGGTGAAGGAGATTCAAGGATGCATGGCCCTCCCCCTTTCCGTCGGCGACGTCCCTTCTTCCGCAGATACTATCGTCCTCCCATGCATCGCTATTCCCATAGTGGCCCTCCCAGGGATAATGAACGTGAACGTGAACATGAAGACGATGGTGGCCAATCTGTTCCCCAAGCTTTCCGGAGACGACCCAGACGTACCAGAGGTGGTGGCAGCTTTAGGCGTGGTAGATGGAGTTCCCGAGGGGGACGTTCAGGTCAGAGGGAGCTGTCTGAGGGTGACCCAGGAACAAATGAAAGTGGTAACCAGAAAGCAGAAGACAGTGCTCCTCCTAGCAAATCTGAAGACAGCATGTCTGGGCCCCCCTCTTCAAGCACAGAGGTAACTCCAGCTGCCTCTCAGGCTGCTGCCTAGACATGTGACCCTTTTTAGTACAGCTTGCGTAGCTACAGTAAAATGGAAGAAAGATTCCAATCTTAGTAAGATCACTTTGATTTAGTAATATGCTCCATTTCCCCTTTATAAAGTTGAATAAATGCTATGTCAACCAGCTTTTTTTTTCTTTAAGGAAAGACTCTCCAGATAACTCTACTGACCAACATCAAGTTGACTGGTTTGGCAGTCACTTTAGTGTGAGGGCTGCTTATCCTCCAACTCCATCTTTTAATAGCCCCCACCCTAACATATTTTCAACTTTATCAGGGAGATGTAAGGCTACGTATTGAAATAAAGATCCATCTTGAGCAACATGGCTTGTGTTTGTTTCTGAAATACAACCAAGTTTCTGGTTTCTCTAATTCTTCCTGTCTTATTTTCTGGAAATATATCTAAATTTACCAACCATCTTGAATCCATAATTTTAATTTTCAAGTAAATAGGAATAGATTTAAGTTTGCCCATTTGTAATATAATTGGATAAAGGTTTAGTCGATTTAGTGTTTATTTTAACTACATAGTTTTAGAAAAATGTTCTTAGTTTCTTGTTTAGACTTAAACAGTTCTTCCAACAAGCTTTTAAATCAGCATTGCTGCTCTGTGCCAAATGCTTGTTGTTGGTGTTTCAAATGTGAGACCTAGAAACCAAATGTTGCTCATTGCAGGCTTGATGTTTTTATAGCTGTAGGATTCTTGCTTGTTGACAGATAAGAACATGTGGAGTTTTTCCTTTTTGAAAGAAAATCTCACTTCCATTATTTTTACTCTTTTTCCAAGTAAACCAAATTTTTTTTTTAAATCTATTTTCTCACTAAATGTAAATTTAAATTTCAACTTAATCTCTCAAGAAAAATTATATTTTTCAATTTTCCACTTTCAACTTTCATCAATCATCTCTTTAAAACACCTGTTTAAAAGTGTTGAAATATTAAGGTTGTTCTAAAGTATTTTGTCTGAAAAATAATACTTAGTGGATTTTTTTTTTCACATGAAACTTTTGAGGAAAAATATCAAGAATTAAGGAATGCAGTGTTATACCTTGCTTTTTAAAACATTAAGATTTAGTTTGTTGAATCAATTTTGAACTTAGCTATTTTTGTTTTGTTTTTTTTAATTTTATTTATTTTTTTTTTTTTTTTTCTCCTTTGTGATCTGTTGTCTTAGGATTCTAATGGATCTGATCTTTGACAGTTGACCAATGGTTTGACTGTGCAGAGCTAAATTATTCTGGAAATGTATTGAAGACTGTTTTACAGTTTGCATGATTGCTATATTTGTTGGACTTGTTTTGTCATGATTGCCTTGTTATCCTCTATGGCCCAGTCAGGTTATGAGAATACTTGAAGTTGTGAACTGCTTTCTCAGAAGGGAACTTCAGTCTTTTAAGAGAAAATCTACATTTTGTCTTTAAGCTGAACTGGTGAACCAGCAGCTTCATTTGAGAGGCTTTGATATTTTGTAAATAAAAGAATTCTAATGGTCTGCTTTTAGTTGCTATTTACTAAATGTTAACTTTTAGTTAAGAATCGACTGGAAATTGCTTTTTGTGCTGTGAAATACTGATATTTAGTGAATTTGTAAGCCATACAAATTGGATTTCACTGACAGATGCCTAAATATTGTATTTCTCCACCACTCCATTCACCTGTTAAAAACGATTTTACTTCTAATACTACTTTTGTCTTGGTGTACTATGTGAGGTGTAAAGAGATAGCTGAACATTGTAAGGTTACTTTGTATTTGGGAACTAGCTTGAAAGGGATGGGAATTCCATAGCTGATGTGTGTCCCAATTTGGTATCAATAAATTTAAGTATTGCACTGGTAATGTGTATTACAGTCCATATTTATTTCTTTGAAACAATTTTTTTTTTTTTTTGAAAATTTTAGTCTACACACAAGCAGCATTTTAAGACACATTGATGATATTGGGTAAACACTTTCCTTTCATCTCTAGTCAACTTCGGACAGTGTACGAAGTCATAGTGAAATCCTAATTTAGCAAATCGGATAGGTCAAATAAGCTTAACCCTTTTGTTACCGTATTTCTAATGAAATACACTGCCTTTGGAAAATCATACACAGGATTTCTATGTACATTTGAAGAAAAAAATACCAAAAGCAATTTAGCAAAAAAAATGTATAAAGCCTATTCACATTGCATGGTAATGTTTTAATCCACCCCCTCCTTTTTTTTTTTTTTTTTTTTTTTAAATGTAGAAAATTAACTTATTCTAAACTAAATTAGATTTTTTTTTTGTTAAATCAAAGGTGGTGATATTAGAATATTGCAATGAAGTTTTGCCAAACTACAACTTTGCCCTACAAAATCTGAAGCTATGTAATGTGATTATGTTCATGCCTTCTGCCAGGACATTAATGATGCGTGAAGTGATAGCTACCATAAAATGAGAGGAGTTTTGTTGTAGCTAAGCCTCAAATTTGAAATTAAGTATTTCATATGAATCATTTCTGACAATTCTTCCTTCTGCTTTAAAATTGCAGCGAGCTAGTTCAGTCCTTTGTAGTAGGCAGAGAAACGAAAGTATCGGTGAGCTAGTGGTTTGCTATGATAACACTGGACAACAACATATTTGCTACTGGAGATGTGTAAAGTGATTTAGACTAATTTGGGTACGCTGATTTCAAAAA
>JAOPJM010000754.1:11711242-11728154 GCA_027124095.1 Muusoctopus leioderma | reverse complement strand
GACTGTGTAGAGTAGAGAGGGAATCTTTAGCCTGCTAGAGACAAAGCACCCTCTCCAGTGCTGGTGACACGATAAATGCACTCTGTAAAGTGTTTGGATCGTTTGAAGACAACACAAGGTCGACAGGGCTCTATAGTCGTGTCTTGGACATGAAAACCTCTCTAATGTTGGTGCCACGATAAATGCACCCGGTACACTCTGTAAAGTGGTTGGTGTTAGGAAGGACATCCAGCCGTAGAAACCAAGCCAAACGAAACATGTGAGGCTTGGTCCCCCATGTTGGACCCGTCTAGGAGAGTGGTGACTCCATTCACACTCGACGCGGGCCAAAATCACCCGTCCAACCAATGCCAGCATGGAAAATGGACGTATGATGATGATATGTAGGGTGCAGGAGTTGTGAGGTTCCCTAATGTAACAACATTACTTATCTCACTTTGCCATACTGAAAGTAGGCATCACTTTTTCATCCAAGCTAGCATGAAATGTAAAACCATTGTAAAAAATTATAATTTCATAATCTACAATAAAATATTTTGCCAAATGCAATGTTGTATTGTTCAATAATTATTTACTTTAACTTGTTGGGGTAGGGTTATGCAGGCAACTGAATTGACTACTGATACTTATTGTAGAATTTAGGGTTTAGTATTTCAGTGAGAGCAGTGAGCTGCCAAACTAAATTCCATAAAGCTCATAGTTCAGCTGTCAACGCATTACTCTAAATCCATCCACTTTTTACTTGTTTTATATCCATTTTTCTATGTTATCATGAATGATATTTTGTATCTGCTAACCACTCAACTGTAAACTTTGAATGGAACCTGCTAACACTATGAATTCTCAACCAGGGTTTGCCTTTTTAACAATTGTATATAATTGCATATGTCAGAAAATGATGGTTGAATAGCTCTTCAATACTAACTGTCATAAGATTTAATGTTAAGAAGCCCGACTTCTTAAGGTTAAATATTATGACCTTAATCTGAGGTTTACTGATCATATTCGTACAGATGGAGTCAATAAAATAAAGTACCAGTCAAATTATTTATTATTACAGATTTTATTTTTTTCTGTTTTTTTGTTTGTTCTGTATTAGAATAGGTTGTATGGATCAGCAGAGTTCTATAGTTGACTAAGTGACTGACTATGAATCTATCACTTTTGTATTGGTTGTACTGTATCAGGCCACTGAAAGAATTGTTTTTCTAATAAAACAAGAATTATTGTACTGCATCAGGAATGTAAATGTGTTCTTTTATTAGCAATACTTATGATGGGAGCATGGAGGAAGGGGCTGTGCCAATGGCCTTCACAGACCCTCTGAAACTGGTGAGATTGATGCCGTTAACATTCCTCTTGAAGTCAACAGCTGCAGGAAAAAACATGTGCAAGGGGAGAATTCCAGAGGGCTGACGTTTTGGGGAGGAAGGACTGGGTATAGTGGTTAGTACAGGGCCTGGGGTGGGGGGAAAACACTATGGGTGATGAGAAAAGAGTGAGTTGGGAGTGAAGGTGACACAAGACTAACCACTTCTGAGGAGTAGAGGCTACTGTAGTAGTAGTAGTAGGAACGATAGAGAGAGTAGACAACACACATGTGTGCCAGTGATTGGAGTATGATTGTGATCGACTTTATGCCAATCAGTTGAGTGGCCTTTCTTTGGATGCCTGTGTGTGTAGTAGCATTACTCCATTGTGGGTCTCACCTGAGTTCTGTAGAGGGTTAATAGTTGTTGGGAGCTGAAGTATTTTCTGGTTCTGAAAGTTATGAGTTGAAATTGAAATATATCATAAATAAATAAATATAGCATACATAATTTCAATGGGGAGTACTTAACATTTCTCACTTCCTGACCACAG
Organism: Muusoctopus leioderma; assembly: GCA_027124095.1. Lineage (NCBI taxonomy): Eukaryota > Metazoa > Mollusca > Cephalopoda > Octopoda > Octopodidae > Muusoctopus > Muusoctopus leioderma. Next base: position 11,726,291 of record JAOPJM010000754.1, on the reverse strand, counting down.
GAGTTAGAACAACTGGCTCAAGAACAAGAGATGGAGAATAACCAAAATATGATCATGAAGCAAGTTCAAAATCATCAACAAGCTTTATTAAGGTTTGTTTTGTGTTGTATTATCTCTAGTTTCACCTAACTTCCATTGTTTAGGTTGTTTTATTGCTGTTGTAGTTAAAACATCTTAATTTATATGGTAGTAATCCTCACTGCCAACAATAGAATTATTCCAAAAAATTCTACTCAATATATGATTGTTAAATTATATTCAATAAATATGTTTTTGTTTTTATTGTTAGACATATATTTTAGTCTAACTGTGCAAAAGTTTCAAAAACTATAACCCAAAGGGATAAAGGAACATGACGTTAACAGTCAACACCTTTAATCTTTAGGAGTTCATTCTGAACATTTAGCATATGATGCCCCTATGCCACAGTCTAGAAGACCAAGTGTCACTGTGCCACAGTCTAGAAGACCAAGTGTCACTGTGCCACAGTCTATGAGGCCAAGTGTCACTGTGCCACAGTCTATGGGGCCAAGTGTCCCTTTGCCACAGTCTATGGGGCCAAGTGTCCCTTTGCCACAGTCTATGAGGCCAAGTATGTCTATGCTACAATCTAGGAGGCTTGGAATGGATATTGCTTATGCTTCTCCTCCAACTAAAATATAAAAAATAAAAGTATTTATTTTTCAACCCTTACTGGAGATTTCATCAACCATGTATTACCTTGATTATCATATCCTTTCTATGTAGCTGAACAGCAGCAATAATATGATGTGCTAGTAAGGGTCAAAATAGCTTTAATATGTCTGCTAAACTTAGGTTTCCTCATTACTTAAGGCTATATCTTACTTATGTTTCTGATCAATAGTATTTAATGTTATTGATAATAATCCTTTAACTTTTTTATACATGATGATCCTTTTAAAATTACAGCAGTGTTAACTCCTTACGGAAAGCTAAGCTGACAGCACAGATGGCTTTAGAGCGTCGCTTAAGAGAAGAATTCTTTTCAGTTGAATCACCCCTAAAACAAAGGTAATTTTTGTCTGAACATTTTCATAAAACTTGTATTTTAAACCTGTTACTGTTAGTTTTAATCTGCAAATGATTTCCAGCTATTTGTTAATATATTACTTTTTTCTATATTATTGCTTCCCTTATTTTCATATTTGTGTTGGTTATTTTTTGTTTTTTCCTTTCATAATTTACAAACAATTTAGCAGTAAACATAATTAGTATCATGAAACTAATCTTAACTATTAATTTCTGACCTCTTGTCAGTTCGGAGAAGAATTACTCAAGTTAGGGTCGTAATTCTAGAATGATTAATTAATTGTTCTTGAACTTCATCATCATCATACGTCCATTTTCCATGCTGGCATGGGTTGGACAGGTGATTTCAGCCCGCGTCGATTGTGAATGGAGTCACCACTCTCCGTGACGGGTCGGGGGACCATGCCTCACACATATGTTTCATTTGGCTTGGTTTCTACAGCTGGATGCCCTTCCTATCACCAACCACTTTACAAAGTGTACTGGATATCTGAATTACTCTGATACATGCTACATCTCTAGACTGTTACACTTCAGTATTTCTTCTAATTCTATTCCATGCAGTAGCAACAACAACAACAACAGTACATATAAACTGAACATGAATACTACAATTAGAATTAACAAAGTGAGATTTTAAATGAAGAGTTTGAATTTATATATTTTATATTCACAGAAAAGTAAGCAACAGACAAGCATTATCTAGAGCAGCAAATGCTATTACTGATAATTTATTGAGTCTTAATCGCATGATGGCCACTCAAGTGAAACAGAGTGAACAGACTATCAACACATTGGGTAAGAAACTATCAATTTTTTTTGGTTTTTTTTTCTTTTAAAATATATATTTCACTGTCTGGATATTGTTCAACCTTGAATGTTTCTAGCATTAGCAACACTGACCACTTCCAATGTAAATACAGTATTTCTTCAAAAGTTAACTATTTCTCTTTATTCAAATATAACAATATAAAACCATATTTATTGTATTTCAATTTGATTTATTACTTTTTTATGAAAAATATTCTGTATTTCTTTATATTATTTAGCTTCTTCTTCCAAAACGGTGGATGAAACTCATGAAGAATTTAAAGGAATGTCAGGTCATATTCACACTTCAAAGAAACTTCTTTCAAAATACAACAGAAGGGAATTTACTGATCGACTTCTAATAATCCTTGCCTTAGTCTTCTTTTTTGCTACTGTGATATACATTGTAAAGAAGAGGTTATGGTCCTAATAAAAGTTTTCTAGTCTTTTAATTCACACTCTGTTTCCTATTTTCAAGTTTATTAGCTATGTCATTAAAATGTTTCTTCTTTTATGTTGGTTCAATCCATTAACAGGCCACCACCAGTAAAATGGCTATTCCAAAGTCAAATCTCTGCAGAATCTAGGCTATGGAGAGTTGTTATTTTAGGATAGCTACAATAAACATCCTGGTTAGAATTTACAATATCACTGTCAGTAAAGAATATGAATCCTCTTTAGGGTCAGGATATACTTCAGCTCTGATCAGTTGCTGACTCTTATAAAACTTGACTAATACTCACATTGGAGTATTGCTCACATATATATGGTATATATGGGACGGTGCTGCTGCTGCTGCTACACATACAAATATCGTTGACCACACCCAAAAGAAGGGCATTCATCTGAGTGGCAAAGGCTCACTGATCAACACATTACAACCACTAGCTTACAGATGGTGACATTAGGTGACATTGAGAATCAGATTGATCTTATTCTGACCAGGAAGAGAGAGAGAGATGTATAGTTAAAAATGTGCTATGTAACATAGACTGAGTTAAAATGAATGAGTTTACAGAAAGAAGTAAAGATGGTGAAAATAAACTGAAACTAGGTGAGCCCATAAGCTGAAAGACCAGCTTATATAGAGTACTAACAAGTCTTTATATTGACAAATAAACTTTTTGCTTTCACTGAGACCGAAAAGAAAGAGGTATGGAAATGCAACTACGAAAGGTTGTTGAATGAAGAGAATGCATGGAAGAGAGAGAGAAACTCAACAGAGGAACCAGCTACTGAAGTTGACATAGAAATAAAAAAATAACATCTGGAAAAATAAAGGTAAAACTTAAAACAAAGGAATGAGGTTTTAAAAACCAATCTTTAAATTTTAACCATTTAAAAATTTAAATTTTGTATTCTATTTATGACACCTCCTTTTTCAAATATATTTAACTCATTTTTTTAATCAAATTATATAACCAACTTCAACTTATACTAAGAGTGGATTCAGTCCGAGCCAGCCAAAGTTATGGACCCCCTCCACCTTGTACACAGATTAAGCTGGTTCTGTCAACTCCAAAACTATTCTCACTTCGTCTTGCCATGAGAGGACCAGCCATGTTTGTTGATTTGTTGCTGTAATGATGCCATCAGTCTGAGGGAATGCAAATCAGATGATTAAAGCATGAAACCACTGGTAACCACTTGATATCATTGTGTTATTTTTCATGAAGTATATATATATATATATATATACAAACACACTATATACATACATGTAATATATACATATCTGTATATATATATATATATATACACAAACACACTATATACATGTAATATATACACTGTCCTAATATATACATATCTGTATATATATATATATATGCATGCCTATAAGTATTTTCACAAATTCAGTTTTTTAATCCCCCTATCATTTCTATTAGGATGGTGTGTGTATATATATATATATATATTACAATGTTTATGGGTCCATATTTATTAATGGGGTGACTATTTAGTGAAAGGCCACCTGACTAATTGACATGAAGTCACTCACCAACACACTCCAACCTGTGGCCCACAGACATACTGTCACCCCTCTCTGCCTTTTTTACAACTACTCCGCTGGCCTCTGTTCCGCTGAGCTCACTGGTCTCATACTAGCTTCACTGAGGCACTCCCAACTCACTTATCTCTCCTCCTCCTCTCATCATCCATATTGTATCTACCACTGTCTAACCCTAGACCCCACCACACTAACCACTTCACTCAGGTTTTCAACTCCAGAACATCAGCCTTCTGAAATTCCCTCCCCGCCCCTGTATTGGGAGTCTACTGGGTAAGCTTTTCTACTGCTTCTGGGAGAGCAGCATAGAGTCCAGCTCATGTAAGGTCTTTAACTCTTTCAGGTTTGATTTCATGAAATTACTTTTTAAACATCAAATATAAGTTTCTTTCTTTTTTTTATATGAAACTCATCTCTATTTTTAGTTATCATAGAAATGTAGTGATGAGATATGTATGTATGTCCCATCACTACAGCAGCAGACATATATCCTGAGATATATTGGTACCAGTAGACTAGAGTTACTAGATATTGAAAAATATATAGCATAATTGGTACCACAGAAAAAAAACAAAGTGTATTTGATCTAAGTTTATTTATTATGTAAACCATTTCTTTATTATGCAATCCATGGATTTACTGTGAGTGGCAACAATTTGTAAGGAGAATTGTTAACACAACCCTCCTTGTACATGTATGGTGGCAACAACTTCCCACTGTCTTCATTGTTGCCACCTGGAAAAAAATGATGCCATAGTTGAATAAGCTATAAAAGTCAAATTTACACGGATATAATGACTTTTTGGGACATATATTTTCCACTAGGTTTTTACATTAGACTCATAGGACATATGTATCACATCAGTCTCAAAAGGGTTAAATCATCATCATTTTACGTCCGTTTTCCATGTTGGCATGGGTTGGACAGGTGATTTCAGCCACGTTGATTGTGAATGGAGTCACCACTCTCCTAGACGGGTCGGGAGGACCACGCCTCACAAGTATGCTTTGTTTGGCTGGATGCCCTTCCTATCACCAACCACTACAGAATGTACTGGGTGCATTTATCATGGCACCAACACTAGAGAGGTTGTCATGTCCAAGACGTGACTATAGAGCTCTCTCGACCCTGTGTTGTCTCCAAACGATCACCAAACACTTTACAGAGTGCACTGGGTGTGGCACCAACACTAGAAAGGTTGTCATGTCCAAAATTGTATAAGCGCATATATGTTCCTGTGTAAGTTACTGGTTGTATGTATGTATGTATGTGTGCGTGCTTGTGTGTCTGTGTTGATTGTATATTTGAAGTTATATAAAGGTTATATAAAACATATATATAAGTTATAAAAGTTTTATGGAAAAAATTGTTTGGCCAACTTGAGTGTGGAGTAGAGAAGATAAGTTGTTAGTGAAGAAGTTATTATTTACACCAAATTTTATGTAGTTAAAAAATGTTTTCTATTAATAAATAGAACAACTAATGGTGATTAATCCATCAAAAGTAAACATAAAGGTATATGGTGATTTATTAATCAATAACATTGTATTGATCCATTCTGTGTAAGTTATTATTAGATATATTTAGATAATATATATATTTACAAAAATGATGGTTTTATAAGTCTTTGTTTAGTTGAAAAGCCGATTAGACAATTTATTCACACAATTTCATAATTTCAAACTCATACCTATGGTAATGACTTCTATTTTCACAAGACATTGAGGGCACATCTGCATGGTCACTTGACCTACAAGAAATAGCAGCCAAATCTCCATCAGATCACATCCTACCATCCTAAAAATAGGAAGGGCACATTGAACAATGTAGTCCAGGGTACCCTACGCAAAAAAAAAAAATGGAATGGTCATGGCTGGAATGCCTTTGATCATAGGTCTGCTCAATCGAGGTTGACCTGGGGCTAAACAACAACTTCTGTTTTTCTATTTATTGCAGTTGGCTTAAAATAAACTGATGATAGGATTATCCAACAGATCAATATATTGACATTTCTTACCATCATTTTACTAAGAAGTCAATAAACAGTGGCGTATATAGAAAGGGATTAAAACATTACAAAACATTGCTTTGCAGACACTTCACAGGAATATATATTAATCTCATAACACTTTATGTTCTGGCCATGTTCCACTACCTTGACTTCTTTCAGCTTTAATGTATGTCTATTTAATAGATTATTATATCATACACTCTATGTATTGAAATGGTTTTACTTCAACATCAGATTACTTTAGTCACATCATATGACCATTGTAATCTCCTTAATCAAACTTTTCATTTCCACTTTACATTAATAAGTCACTGGAAGAAGAAATAGCATTTTACAACTGATTCAAGTACCTATAATGGATATTAATTTCAATCCTCGAAGGTTGGTAAACTATTTCTTTATAACAAATAATATTTTGTATTCATTTAAAACATGAAATTGTTTACGAAAATATAATTTTATCTATGTGTGTGTTTATATGTTTTTGTGTTTGTGAATGTATATGAAGGTGTATTGCATTTGTACACTCACATCAAATTTAACAAAAGAAAACAATAATCATCACCACTTTAACATCTGTTTTTCTATACTGGCATGGGTTAAATGGATCTGCAGCATGACACCCCTTCCCCATTCATCTCAATCCTATGTCGTCTATATATTTAAGGCTCAACATATTCAGATTAGATCCCACCAATCCATTGTAGCCATTACATCAAGTTTCATACCGACTAGGCAGTCCTCAGATGGCATGTCAATGAAGAAATCTTTGAAAAAAATGTTAACGGCATTATTATTCACATTCAATGTCATGAATTCACTGTTTGACTAATCATTCTTGAAATAGTTTTCACATCAGTCTTCCAAGAAAAGTCTTCTTCAATCTCTGCAGCAGAAGAGCATGGGAAGCTTTGTTCATTTTATGTGCATTGACAATGCATGATAGCTCAAAATGATTAACATGGACAAGTAGTGTCTTTTTAGATACATTTTGTTTCCAGTTGTGAGGTTATTATAGTCCTTCCATTTAAATACTGTAAAACAAGATCTTTAAAAGTACATGGTTTTCAACCTTCATCATCAGATATGACAGTTTCATCTACTCGTCATGGCAACCGAAGTGTTTACATGCTTCTGTGCATTGCATTTCAATTTCGCTATGGTATGATGCTTTTTGGAGATGTTTGCACTTCCAAATTCAGATAATGCCTACAATTGCCTTTCTTGCAGTTGGTAAGTTCTAAAATGTCACCTGGAGCTGGTGGAAAGCTGCATTAGTCAATTTGAAGATCCCTATGATCATCAATTTCCATCCCATTTCATTTGAGTAAGGGATTTCTGGTATTTACTCCAAACAGCAGCGAAATACACCTGCCTGATAATTAGCACGCATCATGTGCTTCACAAAAGAGTCTTTGTTTAGAGGAAGTGATTCTTCTGTGTGTAGTGCTCATGTTTGATCATTAATTGGAAAGACTTGAGCTTTCCTTTCCCAAAGAATCCACTTCCAGAATCACAGCCGATGAATGGATGGAATCCAACGAGGGTTAATGCAACAGGGGAGGTACTGGGGTCAATCTAATTGACTATACTCTTACCCAGAATTTCTGGCCTTGTGCATATGCTAGAAATCATTATTTATTCTGTGAAGTAAGAGCAGTGTGCTTATCACTTACAGCCCCTCTGCAGGCTAATGTTATTGATTCTTCTATGTATGAAAGAATGTCGGGAAGATATGAGAAAGGAAAGAGTTTTAAAGTGTTATAGTTCAGTGACGTGAAGATTTGTCAAAGTGGGGATAATGAGAGGAGATGGTGAGTAGCATCGAAGGGCCAGCTCCGATAGGTTCAACAAAAACCATACTAGTGTCCATGGGGAGGAGGAGAGATTCAAACTGACGAAAAGGGATTGTTTACAACTGTCTCTAGCTTCGTTAGAAGTGATGGCAATAGATAATAGTTATCGGGGTCATAGAGCTTGTCATTCTTGGGAATGGGAAACAATATAGTATGTTTTCATAGATTGGAATACATCCTTGTATTGACAAAAAAGATCGAGCAGTTTTGTGAGAATAGGAGATAAAATGAAGTATTTAGTGATCATATGAGTTAGATTGAAGAGTTTATATAATGCGACATGTTAACATGCATTTTAAGTCTTTTGATCTGGGTCCTGGACAGAGCAGTCTTGCTTAGCAGAAGCTGAATTTCATGAGCATCATCAAAAATCCGTTGTCCAATGAAACTGATGGTTGCTTAATAAAAATAACATAATTATCAAAATACATTCCTATGATTAACTAATTTTCAAGTTTACACCAGCAAAAGATTTACCAGTTAAAATAGAAAGATAAAAAGATATCTTGACAACTTCAGAGAATAACTTCACAACTTATGAAATACATTAATATCTAGTTTAAAATGTCTATAGTAATTATTGGCTTCACCACATTCTTTTATACTAAAAATTGATAAAGATTTGAATTATTGAATTATTTTCAAAACTTTTTTATTGATTTAATGTTGAATTACACACAAAATATTACATCAGTCTGGTTTATTGTAAATATATTATTTTATTTTTACAGATTCATAAATTATGGATGGTGGGCAACACGATCACGAAGAGAAAAGCGTACAATTCAGGCAATCATTTTTTGTTGTATAGTCCTGTGTGCCCTTATATTCTCATTAACTATTTCTCCTGAAGGATTAGAAACAAGTAAGTTGTTTCCTTTTTTAACAGAAATGGAAGTAAGTTATATGTAATTTACTTATAATCATTTTAGATCCAGGTTTTCATTGATCGAAGAATTAAGTTTGTTCATATTTTTACTGTAAGTTTGAGAAGACAAAGTGGCTATAATCATTCCAAACTCTAGTGACTAGAAGTTCTGGACAACTGGGTGAAGTTAGAGGAATTTGAACTGTTACGGAACATGTAAGCAAGAAAGCAATTACATTGGATATAATTCTAGGGTAAAAAGAATAAATCGAAGTGTTTTGTGTGAGTTATGGAATGTGATAGACATTAGATAGAGTAGGAAGCAGAAATATGATTGTAAAATATAGTTAGCATCATAAATGAACAAAAGTCGTTGTATTAGCGATAGACAGAGAAAATTGATAATTGATAGACAATAGACTATTGCAGAGATAGCAATTCTGCCCATGTTAGCACGGCAGCGTTAACGAGTCAGTTGTACGACTAAAAGCCTTCAGGCATGAAGACTGCCATATCCTATCTTTACCCTTTATATATATATTTACCTCCCATAACTTAGCGGTTCGGCTTAGAGATCGATAAGATAAGTACCAGACTCAAAAGTACTGGGGTCGATCTAATCGACTTCAAGGTGGTGCCCCAGCATGGCCCCAGTCCAATGACTGAAACAAATAAAAGAGTGAAAGAGTATATATGTGTGTGTGTATGTATGTATGTATGTATGTATGTACATATGTAAGAAACTTTCCTAAGGTAAACTATTGTATTTATGTTTTTATAAAAAGATAACAGAAAAATGATAGAAGTGATTAGTAAATAAAGTATGATGGTTATTAAATTAAACTTATGCTGTTTTGACTTTTTTTTTGACAGAGAAGAAGAATGATTTTGAAGACCCAGACTCATTTTCTCAGAAATCCAGAAATTTGATAATGAATGCCTATTTTGAGAGTCGATGGAAATCTAAATATCCTTCATGGAATGAAATTCAAACCCCAATAATTAGAACTACAACAGAAAACCTGTTAACAACTACACAAAATATTCCTGCATTTGAAGAAGGAAATCAAGTAAACGCAATACATAATAACAAATTTCCTCAACAGGAACCTAATGGGAGACCGTTATCCACATCTAAAACATTATCTGATTCTACTCCAACTTTTTCTTTCATGCCAACGCAATCTAAGCAGCTACTCATCACTTTAATTACACCATCTTTGCTGTCTACATTCACTCCTGATGCCATCAACCGTCCACTATCTCCTTCTATGATTACTACTACTATTCCTACTACTGCTACTAATACTCCCACTACTACGATTACTATTCCTTCCCCCCCTCCAATCACTACTACTACAACTTCTACTCTTTTTCCTACTCTAATGGTTTCTCCCCCAAAATATACATCTTCTACAACTTCTCTATCCCTTATCACTTCCATATTTAATCTTACTTCAGTCCATCAAACAAGCCCTTATTCCTCATCTAGATCAACTGAACACTTCCCTTTTAATTCTATTCCAACTCCAGTCTCCAACAAAACATATGGAAATTCTACAATCATAACAACACCATTCAGTTTTGGTGATGCAGAAGGAAACAAGAACAATTCTTACCAAAAGAGAATTGACATGGATCACATTTCTTCTGAAAATTTTAATCTGACAGCAGTTTTAAATATAGCCAAAATCTCTGGCAAAGAATTAAATGAAAGCTTTGAATTCGATAAGGAAAAACTAACACTCCCTTCAATTCCAAACTCAAATTTTACAATTGAATCTGATCTTAATTATACTAATTTCCCCCTTGATGTAGAATCTTCTACTTCGTATGATGCTAAACCTACTGCAGCAGATCAGAGTAATGATCTGAATATCACAGCTAATGGTCACTCTAATATCATTAAGACTGAAAATATTTCTTTGAACTTCATGAAAACATATTTAAATATTTCTCAAACTACAACTAATACTAAATACCTCACAAATCTCAGTGACGCAACTTCAATATCACTAACCCAAATTACAGGCGCACCATCGAATAATGAATGTATGGAAGATGAATGCCTGATAGTTGGTAAGACAAATATTTCCTGCGCAAATTATTGAAACTAACAGACATCAAATCTATTTATAGAATTTTGTAAGGAAAGGTAAACAGAGTATAATTATAGTATTTTGTAAGGAAAAGCGAAGCAAATATATTTATAATATTTTGTAAAGAAAGGTGGGCCAAGACTATTGAATCAGTATGTATTAAATTATTCAGTAAATAAATCAAAATGATCAAATATTTGTAATCAGAAACTATGCAAAATATTTTACTTTACAATACTTGAATAGCGTTTTAGTAATTTTTCTTCCTTTTTACTCAAAGCCAAATCTCTCAAACAATCAATTGATGAAAATACAGCACCCTGTGATGACTTTTACCAATATATTTGTGGAAACTGGAAGCAAACAACTATTTCTCCTCCTATCTCTCTTGGAATTTCTGGTGTTGTTCTCACAGATCGGATTGAAAATGATATCAAAGGTACGTACATATTATGTTTTCTTATTTTACTTGAAAATTTCACAAAGTTCGTAGTCATGCTACTGAAACAAAATAATTAGCAGAAGAATTTCTAATCAATTAAGAACACACAACAATGATGGAATTGTCAGAAACAGAGTAGGAAGGAATTCTATACTATGTGCCTTATGGGTACACAAGCGATGCATTAGATTTTCAGGCAGACTGACAGAGAAGAACTTCTTACGTAGCAAATGGGCACGGAAGTAGTTAGCAGTAAGAGCATCCATAAAATGAATTCTTTCGAATGCCCAGAAGGCTTGCTCAAAGTAGTTGAGAGTTTCTGTTACCTAGGTGATCTAATCAGCGGCGGAGTGGGTGTTGTTAAATCTTATGTAGTAGCAAGAGTAAGGACGGGGTGAAAAGTTCAGGGATCTATTACCTCTGTTGGCAACAAAGGGTTTCTCTCACCGAATGAAAGACAGATTGTATTATGCTTGGATACAAAGGGCGATGTTGCATAGTGACGAGACATAGGCACCAAATGCGCAGGATGTGTGAAGGATGGAAAGAAATAAGGTGAGTATACTAAGTGTGCAAGAGAGAAGACTGCTCTGCTATAAACATGTGATGCATATGAAGGATGACAGTTAGGTGAAGAAGTGCCAAGTGACCCAATGGAAGGAGCCTGGGGAAGGCATGGTGAAGGCTGATCTCATGATACTAAACCTCACAAAGAAGATGACAAGGGATCAGAACAAGTGGTGAGACACTGTGCCAGAGAAGTCCCATTCAAGCCATGCCAGCATGGACAAGCAGACGTACAAGTATTATGATGATAATGATGATGATTTCTAAATAAAAATCAGGAACGAAAAACAAATATTAAAACTCATGAACGCAAGCAATTACTTAATGGAAACAATGTGAATAAAAATACCTATGACATTTCTTTTGAGTAGTTCTTTCCTGATTATTATTTTTAAAAGATTCATTTTCCTTTGGAAGAAATTATATGATGAAAGAATTCAATAAAATAGTTATTTCATAAAAGTAAAAACATATTGCACATCATCATCATTTTTATACCCACTTTTCCATACTGGCATGGGTTAGACGAGATTCTTTTCGGGCATTTTTCTACGGCCAGATGTCCTTCCTGATACCAACCGTTACTTATTTTTTTAAAAATATGAGACTTATTTCATGGATTTTCAGTCATCGAACTGATAAGCTGCGCCACCTATTGTTTATTTGGGACATAAACAAACGAGGTCGGTTGCTTAAGCAATGTCAACGTGAAGACAACACGGAGACAAATATGCACATACACGCGTGTGCGCGCACACACATACATGCAGACACACACACACGTTTCCTAATGAACATTGTTATTGATTCCCCTTGGATTAGATCTCACTCCAACAAAGAAAACCATTGTTATTATGAATATTTTACATGTGTTTTTTATCTTCTTTAGCTTCAGATTGACCTTGATGTAATTCACATTGATGTTGTATTCTTATAGTGTCAGTGTGTTTTGTGTGGATATACCTCATATATTTATAGATTGTGTATCACATGAATAAAGGGGAAATCTACATGAATATATATATAATAATCAATATACAATGTCTGATCTTTATTGACTGGTATCATAGAATATTATATTGTTATGTATATTTCAAAACACTCTCACACCTGATTTATATAGAACATGAACATAGAGACATTGTGATGAAATAATTTCCTGGTCATTTTAATCATCTGTTCTACACCTCAAAATCTACATTTATATAAAATATTCCTATATTTGTAGATTTACTAATTCAGAAACCCCTACAATATGATTCAAAAGCAGAAAAAAATGTGAAAATCTTGTACAAGTCTTGTGTGCGTTCACGTAAGTTGAATAGTTCTAAACTATTTATGTCATTCTTTTCATTCTTTTAAGGCTTTAAAAAGTTGTGGAAATCTAAACATCAATATATAGCACTGTTTTTATATATCTTAGCTACAGCATTTTGACAATTATTTTCATGTTTATTTGCCAAAGAGTAATGCTGCTTGAAGAGAACACATATAGCCAAGAATAAAGGCTACTGGACAACTAGCTGGGAAGTCAGTGTTTTCTTTTTATTGTCACTGGTACTGCACTGTCATTGGCCAATACACTTACCTTTCAAAATGTCTCAAACTACTTAACTGTAAATAGATGGCATAGAGTATGCATTGCTAACCACTGGAAGGAGAACTTACCAAAAATTGTTAATGAATTCAACCAGGATATAATTATTAATATGGGGCTAGACAAAAGTGACAAAGCTGCTATAAGAAGAGGCAAATAGCACTACTAGGCACTGCATAGACATATGAGGTAGAGTACTTTCCAGAGAATAGAAAATACAAAACCAAAACACAGCACGTATCCAAGACACACAGAGCTGTGCTCGGTAGTGCAGTAAAAGCATGCTATAAAGATAACACTTCTAAAAAATAATAATATAAAGAAGCCAATGCTTAAAAAACTATATTTTGATTTTTGGCAATTTTATGTAGATATTTATTTCAAAATGAAAGACTGCTGTGTGGTTGTTTGGTAAGTCGATATGGTGATGGGTTAGCTGGTAACTTTAGTACATAGAGTTTACTTTGGTAATAGGGTAAGTGTGTTGAATGGACTGATTGCAGAATGAAGGATGTGTTATAGAAAACAGTTAAAGTTGTTAAGAGACATACCTGTCCATCGTTGATTGAGGTCACTTCGGCAGATAGCCTTAGTTTACACCTGTTGCATGTACAAGGACTAATAACGCTACAGAGTGTGATTGAATATTTATTGTGGATTCCATAGGAATCGAAACTGTATAGCCAACGGTGTTGGCTATACTCAATAGTAATCAAATGGTGAGGTGGAAAAGGCACCGTAGCAGGTTGTCGTCAGGCTTGGTACTGCGCGTAGGTTGAGACGTCCAGCTTGAGTGTATACGTCTTGTCTGTTCAGACGGTGAAGCCGGAAGAGAGACTGAGCTAGCAGCAACAGCTTTAAGTTCTTCTGCTGTCTCCCTCTAGCGGTGGAATTCTCACCCCCTAGGGGAGACAATTTTTGCTGCTGCTGATTACTCAGACAAAGGGAGACAACTGCTACAATGTAAAGTCTACATCGTCTCCATTACACATATATCAATAAGTAGTTAAGACAATAAAAGAACGGAATTATAAATCCCATACTGTCCACCAATTCATATCTTCACAGATTTATCCTAAAAATATATAGGAAAACTGAAAATTTATTAGAAAGATGATAATATATATGATATTAGTTTATTTCCTTATTTTCTCTTGACCACAATTATGACTATAACTACCCAATCTCATTTTACTGGTCATTTTTTCAAACTGAAATTTTTGACTCTGTCTATCAACTTAATTTACTACAAATATGTCCGTGTCAGGTGTGTTTTTGCTCAACGTTTTACCACCCAATGTTCTTTCTCTAACTTTTAATTGGTTGTTACTTAATATCTGCCCACCTCATGGATTACCTTTTGAATTTAGCTTAAACTAATATCATATAGATTATCATCTTTCTAATATATTTTCAGTTTTCCTATATTTTTTTAGGATAAATCTCTGAAGATATGAGTTGGTGGACAGTATGGAATTTATAATTCCATTCTTTTATTGTCTTAACTACTTATTGATACATGTGTAAGACAGAGGATGTAAACTTTACATTGAATAAAATGTATTTATAATCTTACCTTTGTTTCACTAGAGTCTTTAGCGTGTCGGAAAGAACACCTTACGGTATTCGTTCTGGCTCACTGCGCTCTGAGTTCACATCCCACCGAGGTCAACTTTGCCTTTCATCCTTCCGGGGTCGATAAAATAAAATACCAGTCAAGTACTGGGGTTGTTGGCC